>APFE031753063.1:59541-188540 GCA_000404065.3 Pinus taeda
GCAGGTTTCTAGGTTCAACATAGTGTTCTGGTATCAATGATCAGATTTTTCATATTAACTGAATGTTGGTTGATGCAGTTTTAAGTTTAAAAGTGTTTTATGGGTCCAGTATGAAAATTGGATGAAACGTGGCCTTCAGATTGTGGTGTTGTGATCCAAGAGTATCCAGTCTGAAAATTCATGAAACGTGGTCCCTGGAGGAAGAAAGAAGTTTGTAGCCTTTTGTAGGTCAACGCCTACATACTAGTAATCATATTGGCTAGTACAAGAGCTAGGGGGTTGCAACTCCCTTCTAGTTGAAGCTGGAAAACGAGAGATGGTTGTAGTCTTCTATAGGTGGGTGTCTACATACTGGTATGAGTCTGCACCAGTACAAGATTGTAAATAGATTTTCTTATTATTAAAAGAAGACAGAGACGACAACAGCAAGTGGTTTTCACCCACATTGGGTTTCCACCTTAAATCTTGGTGTTCATGTGTGTTGCTTATGTGTGATTCTTTATTCTACTTTTACTGCACTGTCTAATAAGTTACTAATGTACTAGTTTATGATCAACACACGATAAATTGTCTAAATCACAAGTTCTTTGGATATACGCTGGCTTCTTTAATCACAACTACATGTACACACTAGTTCACTTCACTGAAGTAGCGTATATAAATTTGTTTGGGAAACAAATTCATTGATATGATAATACTAATTCACCCCCATCTCAATATTATTTCCAACATATTGTACTGTAATCAACTTCGATACCATGTAGATTTTCCTCTAGATTCACAGCTCATGTAATTTCCTAAAACACAAGAAAATAATCTACTCTACTCTTTAGAGTGGAAGCCCATAAAGATTGATGAAAACAGTAATCGGTAAGAGGAAGACAATCAATGGAAAATAACACAATAATTATTCAGGGAAAGCCACATCTCAAAACCCCTAATATCTATATCGCATTAATCAGAAATCCAAGATGAGAATACAATGCTTGTTCTCACAAGAACAATCCCTGCACAAGTATAATCAATTCTCAACTCATAAGATAGCTCAAGCTAAATCCTTAGCCTATTCTGAAGCTCTCCAAGCCCTTATTTCCTTACACAATTCCCAAGAGGAATAGCCTCTATTTAATGAGGAATTCATGCTTCCAAAATTGCACAATCCAATCTAGGTCCTCTTCCTGATTACATGCATGATATGTACAACTCGAATCATAATACAACTGATAGTACATTGTTCCTGCATTCTAGTCTCAACTGGGTCTTTCTCTAAATAGACATGCATGAGTTTCTCATGAGGGAAACTTCAATTATCTGGAGTAGCACCTGAGGATGTGCCAATGCACCAACTCACTACAAATCCTCTACTAGTTCCACAAACAATTAGAACTTAACTATAACTCAGTCAAATTGAGTTATTTAATTACAACTCAAATAAACTCAATTTGGACCCCTAAAAATCACACTTACATGACTCCAGATAGATGTCCAACTCAAATTTCCCAAGCTAACTATAACTCAGTCAAATTGAGTTATTCAATTACAACTTAAATAAACTCAATTTGGACCCCTAAAACTTAGGGATCACACTTACATGACTCTAGATAGACTTCCAACTCAAATTTCCCAATCTAACTAAGTCAACTTAAGTTAGTTAACTATTACAAGTTGCTCTGAGAAAAGAATTACAATTATAATTCACAATTTAATGCAAGGACAAATTAAATTGGCATTTCTGGATTCTATTTTTAACATTTCTTGTTTCTATTTTCAACAAACTATCATGCTGCTTCATCAAAAGGGTATTTGAATACGTGTTGGCATAATATTTGTTGGCAAATTTCCTTACACACTTTACTATTTGTAATTATTATTGATAGTTTTACGAGTCTTCAAATTTGACTGGAAAAATAATGGAAATTTCGACACGTTCTTGATAAGATATGGTGGAATTGTTTTATAACTTCAGGTTACAACTGTCAACTTTCATGATCTTGGGTGCCAATACTCGTGCTGTCAGCTTTTTATTGAAAAAAAAAAAGGCCATTTTGCAGTGATTTTTGGTGGTATTGGCTAATTTTTCGATGTGTTTTTTGATGATGTTGAATCCATTTCACTATCACAAAACATGATTCAAACACTCATGTTACTAGGATTTATTTAAAAATAAATAGAAAAATCTGAATTGCGGTTATTTTTGGCCATGTGGGCGAGTCTACCATCTCGATAAACCATGTCTATTATTATGTATCATAAGTTTATGTTTCTTTTGACATGCATATCAATGATCTTGAAGTAGGAGCAAAGTGAAAAGTAAATGGGCAGGATGCTTTGGGAATTTTGAATTTTTTTCATATTATTGTATAAAAATTGGCTTTGGTATCTTTAGTTACTATTTATTCAAAGTGTTGTGTATAAATATTTTCACACGAGTAATAGTAATAGCTAGTGTTTGTGAAGAAAATGGATAATTGTAAAGTGAAACAAGATTTGAATATATTTTTCATTGACAGGGCATTTTTTTTCTTGCCAATAGAAAATGGGTAGCATGTCAAGGAAAGAAGTTATTTGCAGTGACACGATTAACTCACTTATTGAGATCGATGATAGATTTGACTAGTCGAGGACATACAAGTGATATGTGAATCTTTCAACATAAGAGAATTTAACAAGAAACAAGATTTGGAGTATCAGATTAGTGAATGTTGGGTGTGTTCCATAGGTTTTTGATTCCAGAGATTTTTTATCTTTTTGCAAATAATTTTCATTTAAAAAAGAGGGAAATTAAGCTAGGAGTGACAAAGGTTCCTCTAAATCCCAATGCATTCATATGGTTATTCATGTTACTGAAACTAAACAAGTGTTTAGAATGGTCCATTATGAATAGTTTCCTAGAACCAAAAGGATACAGAATTGGCATTGTGTGAGAATTAATTTATCCAACTTCTGAAGTTCCTTCCGCTATTTCTCTTGTAGATATTTATTTTTTTAAGCAATTGTTTAGTGATTTTTTTTCTCTTTTCCCGTGTAGTAAGGAAAAGAAGTACAACAAATGTTCCGAAATTCATTTTCTATGCTCTTTATGAGGCATACAAAAATAATTGTATTTTTTATTGGACTGATGTCATTTCAAACGAATTAATTGTTTGGTTACATAGATTACCCAAGAACAATGGATTTATTATGATGACATATATGATAACACTTCATATGTCAAGGCATGTGTTTGATAGTTTTCCTTGTATTCCTCGATTCAACTTTTGCGAGGAACAATGTAGTTATGATATCCTATATTGTGGAAGCACGAAGCTTCTTTAATTTTCTATTTAATTCAAGGTGTTTGTAAGCAAAGTGTATTGCATGGTAACTGCACAAGAGCCACCTCAAATATCTATAGAGGTTGAGGCTTTCCTAGCTAGAAAATGGTAATATGAGGAAAGAGAAAGCAATATGATTATACGAACTCATGGTTTTGAAGATAGGTCGTTGATTTTTCCAATGTTTGTTTTAGATAAGTATTTTGTTACATAATTTTGTAGGAAATATCATTACTTTCTAGCTATATTTGAATAGAAAAAGAAAAAAACTATTTCTTTTCTGTTTACTATTGGAAAAGTCACTATGAATAATATGGCTCATGGTAAAATTTTTCCAAATTCTTTAGATACTTTTAACTTAAGTGAAGTTGAAGCTATTAATCGTTTATATAGAGGAAGAATTTTCACAAAACACCTTGAGTCTATGATGTACAGGAACTTGTTCTAAGAAATAGAGAGCAGAGTGAGGAAAGTCATAGTGTATCAACAAAAGATCAAAAAATGCTAGTATATACTTAATAGATCATTAAAAAATAGATCATCTAGATCAGAGTAAGATATAAGCAAAGTGGCACAAATCCTATGGGAGAATATAAATCTTGCACATGTAGTAGTGGTGTGATTTCATCTCCTAACAAAAAAAGTAAAAGAACTACTCGGAGTGAAAAACTTGTTGTCAATAGATATTAGGTGGTGGGGATTACGAAGGGCTTCTTGAAACAATTAGCATTGAAGAAGTTGTGGACATGGAAGTTGATAATGTTGTACTACCTCATTAGGTTAGTACTTATTTGTAAGAAAACCAGAAAAATGGAGGAAATTTCTGAAGAGAGCATTACTTTTGATGACCGTTTCGTCTCATTGTAGGATGCAAATTATGACAGGGGCAGTAAGAGATTGAAGATTGAAAGGGTACAACTTTCCATTATAAATTTTGTTAATCATGCAGAAATGAATGTTGATTTATCTTTGGTTTCAATGCTAGTGTTGATGAAATTGCATCAACCTAGTGGTGAAGCGCTTGCAATTTTTTTTAGTCGACAACAAGAAGAAAATATGAAGCTAAAGGTAAAAATAAACGAGTTAGAATATACTCTGAGCCCTGGTCCTTTGTTGAAGACTTTGATGGGCCTCTAAATTAGAAATAAATTAGGGCCCATCTAACAATCCTTCAACACATTAAACCTCTCTTTTTTCATTAGATGACATATTTTAACTTTAATATGTTCAATAGGAATGTTTAGAGATAATTGCATATTTGTGCCTAATATGATTTATTTTTGTAGAATATTGTGAGAATATTGGGTAGATTATGAAGATTTGGAGGAAGAGATAATCTAGGGACTTGCTCCCTACTATAGGATTGATCAATATGGGATAATAAATGAACAAAATATCATGAAATTATGGATAAATTATGGAGCTCCACTTCTTGAGAAAATCTAGGGATGTGTTCCTTGTCATTTAATGTAGATTATTAGTATTGAAAACCAGATCCACTATTTGAGGGATTTTGGAGGGGAAATCTTCCTCCTTTCAAGGAGAATGCTTCCTCATCACTTTTCATAAGTACCAATTCAAATTAGCCTCTAGGGGCATGTATTTCTTAGTCTTCTTGTGGAGAAAACTTGTATTTCGCAGCTCCACATTCATTTCTAGCAGGGATGTACTTGGATTGATTCCAATAATGAATTTTGGTGTCATTTCTAGCTTCTAAAGCTTGTTATCCTTCATAGGAATCTGATTAAACTTGGGCTTGGTCATCCCAGGAGCCTTAGATCTCTTTTTTATATTTTTATTTTCTTCTTTTCACTTCTTATTCACATGCATCTCTTATTCTTGTGTTTCTTATTTCTACATTTAGTATTGATGCTTCTTTTGCTATAGGATTGGGTTAAGTGATTGAAGTAAGTAATTTTCAGGTTATTTACATATTCACAATAACTATGAAACCTTATAACAACTTTGAAAAGTCATCTTCATCATTGAGCTACTTGGATTGGTTTACTAGTTCACAAATCTAGAATTTCTGGAAGTCCCTTGTTGCAAAATAGTAGTAATTTTCTATTATTTTCTAGAACATGTTAATGAGATTCATTTTGATTTTATTCCACCTGGATTTTTTCATAAAAAAATTCAAGTTAATAACAAAACTCACTCCATTTCATTTTCACTTGATTAGGTTATGAATTTGATAGGTTAACTAGCTCACTAGTTCTTGAATTTTCAATTTTTAGAATAGTAATTTTCTACTATTTTTTAGCACATGTTAACAGGGGTATTTTGGAGTGATTCCAATTCGAATGGAGACCTAATATATCTTTATATATATATATATATATATATAATTATAATATATATATATAATATATGTTATTTATATATATATATATCCATCCCATTTGAATTGTATTTACTTGGGAATTTATCAAGATTCTCGCTCTTGTAGCATTACAAGCCTCCTGTAGCAATCACTCAAGCAATTTTAGTAATTTTGAGTGCACACTTTTTAAGAAATTGGATAATGGTAACATGCTCAAGAAATTTTAGAAAATTATTAAGATGGTGGTAAAATTATGGTAACATGCTCAAGCAATTTTAGCAAATTCCAATGCACACTTTTCATGAAATTGACCTCTATCACCTATAGCCATTTTTATTTTTTCTCGATATTCATGCATCAATTGGCCAAGATTTGTTATAGGGATGTCAATAAGGATGATGACAACATGCTAAAAAAAATCAGTTCAATCTAGTCTACCATTTGAGAGATATGGATAAAACAATTCTGCTACATAACACATATTTCATTAAATTTGGAAATAAATAGTGGATCTAGAATTTCAAAATAGCCCAAATACACAATTATAGTGATGTGATTGTCC
The DNA here is from genome assembly GCA_000404065.3 of Pinus taeda. Taxonomy (NCBI): domain Eukaryota; kingdom Viridiplantae; phylum Streptophyta; class Pinopsida; order Pinales; family Pinaceae; genus Pinus; species Pinus taeda. The sequence goes on from APFE031753063.1 coordinate 65,741, forward strand.
TGAAATGCTATAGGAGGAGCCTAAAATTCTACATAGGGAAGCTCTAATTGGAGGAAAGGGTAAAAAGGTTATGTATTCCTTAGGAAAGGTTGAGATAGCTCCCCCAACACCACTTTTGTCACCCATCTAGTCCACCTAGCTAAAACTCATCTTCAAAATCCACTTTGACATACATAAAAAACACAGAGAAAGATTTGCTTTCAATTTTTTGACCACCTAAACTACCTCCTGATGATTTTATTTTTTTCCTTATACCTTTTTTTACTTACTCTCAACTCCACATGCAATATAAGGTCTCAAATAAAAATTAAGTGATTGCTACAGGAGGGAAATTCCTCGTGTAGAAGCCTATATAGTCACATCAAAATACATATTTATCCTTGTCATATGTGAACAAGAAACCTACAAAAATTTCATTTGCAAATAAAAAATGAAATGTGGATGTTTCCTTTGAATTGAGCCTGATAAGAAGGGGAATTGCAATTATTTTTGGGTGAGCATGAAATCAACCTTTCTCCAGGCAATATAAGAAAATTGTTTTTTTTCCTCTATTAGTGTTTATGAGTCACCAGTGATCAAATGTACTCTTTCAATGTCAGTTGATAGGTTCCTAGGTCAAATTTTTATAGTTTCAAATAAATTTTCAAATAAAATTTGATCATTGGTCAATTCTAGGTCATTACTACTCCCTCCATACTGAAGGTCATAAAATGTTGTCATGGTCTTGTCATCACTCCTTGTGATGGGTCACCAAAAGAGCGTTTTGGTCATCATCAAATGCCATCATGTCATTGGCATGCATATTGCAAGGTTTCAAAGGTCTCTAATCATGGTCTTAGATATCCATTTGGTGTCAGCATTAGGTGATATCCTCAATGAGTCATATAGGAGCCATGTCATCACCATAGTCATCGTCTGGGAGTAATAATTAGGGAAAAAATGTTCAAAGAGATTTACAAGGTACATTTCTCACCTCATGAATATGTAACCTTGCATAATAAAGTTAAAGGGCTACAATATACTATTATATTTCGCCATTCCTCAAAAAACCTTATGTGATGGCATACCACACCTAAGCAAAAATTGACTTTCCAAGCTCTAAAATACCATCCAAAGCATTCATTTACTCATTAATCTCTCTAAGAAACTCTTCATCACCATTCTCCTTCATCTCAACCATAAAAACCTTCATTTCCCTCAGTAAATCACTTTGTCTCCTAGCACATTGTGCATTTGTTGCGCTTCTGGCCAGGGTTGCATTTTTGGATTTTGAAGGGAAAATCAAGGCATCTTAGGGTTTTCTTCTTCAAGATAGGGTTTGTTACACAGTAATTTGTCACCGTTTGTCACCGTCCCCTCTCCTACACCTTGGAGGACACATTTCGGGACTTGTGAGAAGTGACAAGACTTGAAACCACTTGCATCATCCCCCTCTGAACATGAGCTTCATATGCCCTGAAGACATCTCCTGAAGCTTGCCCTTAAAAATAGCCCTTTTTACATTAGTGTTGGGCCACCATGTTCCTCCCATGCCAATGGGGAAAATCCTCTAAAAGGGGCGCGCTATTAGCGCTCCGTCCCAGAGTCGCAATCGCGCCAACCTTTTTGGGCAAAGTTTTTAACCAAACAACCTCTGAAAGTTCTCTCCAACTCATTCACCAACTGAATCTATGTTAAGTGAAGATGGTTTGGCTTCAAATCTCCTTGAATAGGAAGTAGTTTTCCACCATTCCATAGAAGTTTCCAAGTGATGAGGCCAAATCCATTATTGTTGTGATTGATCTTATCCCTTCCTTTTCATCTATAAAAGCTTGTCTACATGCCTTGAGCAAGCTAGTGGTAGTGGTAGTGGTAATTATACTAGTGTTGAAAGGAAGATATCAAGAGATTAGAGTTGCAAGAGCCTTCTTTGTGTCCATAAGGCTTAACCTAAGTAAGGAGATCTTGTCGCTAAAGAGAGAGAGGCTTGTCCCTCATCCATTCAAGCTTTAAATATGTTAATTTTAAATTAACAAAATACTCAATTATTATTTAAATTTAATATGTTAATTTCAAATTATAAAATGGATAAATATTAGATATAAATATTTATAGTTTTTAAAAATAAAACTAAAAATATTCTAAAAATTAAGTAATAAAAACACTCTTTTAATAAATTAATATAAAACAAGTTATGGAAAAATAATCTATAAAAGAAAATATCAATAAATCATAGCATAACTCTTAAATTTTAAAAGTTAAAAACTTCAGTTAAAATCACAGAAAAAATATTCAAATAAAACATTAAATATTTACATTACTAAAATATAATATAGGTAAAGATAATTTATATCATAGTACTTATGGTGGTAGAGGTTTTTCTAGAAAGCTAGATATCTATGTGTGGTTAGTATTACACACTAAAGCCTTAGCATGAGACATTTTGCCAAAAAGAAATTATGAAGAAGTATACTTTGTCTCTACCAAGTTAAGTTGAAATTAACTCTCAAAAGGCTTAGCATGGCACATCCTTCAAGAAATAAATTATGAACTAGGTATATGTTGTCTTTACAAAGCTAAGTTGAGAGTAACTCCCAACTTGTTATAACTTATGCTAAGGGAATTGGATTTCCAATACTAATGAGTAGTGATTAAAACTAAGGAGAAGGTCGAATAAGAATAAGGTAGAATTGGATTCCTATGGAAAAATGTTACCATTATGAAATTTAAGTATGATTGTGAAATATAAGTGTCATTGATCTTATTTTTTTATAGTTTTTTTAATTAAATATTTATTTATTGTAAATTAAAAATTTAAGATTTTATTAATCAAGAAGAATCCTAATGAGAACAAATAGATTCCAAAAACATGTAAGATCATCTACAGTATTTTAAAGAAAAAAATATTTTTAATTCCTAAAAAAATATAAATAATCCAATAATAAACTAGTAACATTATTAAATATATCCAATATACTCATCAACATAAAAAAATAATAAAACATATAAAAAAATTACATAAAATCTAAATATTACGCATGTAAAATTAAAGAACAAAGAATCACTACATAAATATTCACAATATCAAATAACTTAATAAAAAAAAAAAAAAAAATATAAAGCTCAAATTAATCTTAGTTCAATTACTAAAAATATGCACATTCTAAAACCCATACGAAAAATTAATTTCCCTTTATAACTAAAAATTGCAGCCTCCAAACCAATACAAAAAATTTTTTTCTATCTTTCAAATTTTATTAATAATAATAATAATAAAATAACACAAAAAATAAAAGCTACAAACTTTGCATGTCAATAGAATCTCACAAACTAAAACATGTGTATATTTAACATAACTCTATAATTTAAAATATACTATCATTCTTCATTCACATGGATTCTTGATTTTGTAGCCAACTTCTCTCAATATTTTGTTAGTCCCACATTCTAGTTAAACTTCCATATGTCAGTGTCTTAATATCAAGATCCTCTTCTCCTTAGGATTTTCAAATTTCCTTTATGAATTCAATTTGACCCTATACTTTGATGCATTATTCATTACATCTCAATATTTATTTATGCACCATAGATAACTCTAATTTCTCTTCCTAAAATTCAACTATGTCTTCCATAAACTTTCTTAGCTCATGCTATGCATATTCTTCTAAAAGCTCATTCACAAAGTTAGTTATAGATTATGGGGATTCCTTATAATGTTTAACTTGATTCTTAAATGACAGTGACTCCTTTATCATGCTCTCTACTTCAATTTCATCTTCTCAATCCTTCTCCTTATCAATTGTAACATGAGAGATTGGTAATCTAAGTGATAATAATTCAATTAATTTTGTTTTTCTAGTTGCTATTAAAGATTCCTCGAAAGTTCCTATTATAACACTATCCATACTTATTTTCCATTTTCCATGCATCTTTTTTATAATAAAATGTCTACAACACTGATAAACAATGGATTGCACATTAGTGACTTCATTTGAGGGCTCAAGGATAGCTTGATCTCCCTAGGATAGAATGTTTCCTTTGTTTCTTGGGTGTGAAAATGCTCCATTGAAGGTTCCCTATCCTTTTATATAGCTTGATCCTTATTAGATGCTTTCCCTTTATCAACTACTTGAGATACATCACTAGGATTTTGAGCGAGTTCATCCATCATGGGAGCAGTTTCATCTTCCACATAGGTACCTGATGCAGGAGCATTCTTCAAAGCTTATAAGACCCATGAGTCTTATTTCACATTTACTAAAGGGAGTGGGTTCCCTTAATCATTTTATTTATTTTTCTAAGTTTATTTGAGTTTTGAAGAGATTGGAATGTAATTTGATTAATGGATAATATCTCGTGAATGTAGAGATCTTAGAGACAGTTGAGTAATCCTAGGAAGAGTGAGGATTTGAGGGATTTAAATGATTAATTTGGGTTTCTGTTTGAGAAAAGAGTGGAGCTTATGATATACTTTATGAGAGAGCGAGAGATTATTGGATCTGAACTAAATTGGTTCATGAATCAGTTTATGTATAAATTGTGATCTTTTGAATAACTCGATAGGTTAGCCAGAGGTTAGCTAGACGCTAGCTAGGGATAGAGAGCTAGAGGATAGTAAGAGAAAGAGTGAGGAGTTAGGAACAACATTAGATGGATTTTTATGGAGAAGAACTGAAATAGTCGAATGTGACTGCTTTCCTTGTAAATATTTTAAAAAATACAAAAACAGTGTGGATTTCTATATATCATGTATGGGAATTTGTGTCTATATGTGTCTTAATAGCCTTATGGTGCATAACTGTGAATCTGAGAAACACTATGGAATTTTGTGTTGAATAGCATGAATGTGTGATGGAATTTCCTTTACGAGATTAGTATTTAATTGTTTAATAAACCTTGTGTATAGGCATGTAGAAATCAGGATTCCTTTTTGAATGGATGGGGGAATCAGCCGAAAGAGAGTGTAATTGGTTTTCACAGTAGACAAAGGAATACTGAGAACTATCTTATATAGTGGAGAACACACACTTTTTCTCAAATTACTAAAGGATTGTAAAGAAACAGTGAAGGGCAAAAGAACGGTGGGGATTAAATCACATCATTGAAAATGAAGGATGGACAACTCATATTAAAGCATCGATAGCATGTAAATCGGTCAACACTTCACAAGTCAACAGTCCGAGAGTGTTGTGATCGTCGATGGGAGGAGATCCACGACCATCGCGTGACAACGAGCATGGATGTTAATCAAAAGAAAAGGTTGTATTCATGGATGGTAAATAGTTTCTCACATAGCCTCAAAACCATAAGCGAGATTTGAAAAACAGACATGAGAAAGTTATAGACTGTGATCTAATCCAGTTGAAGTCTCGATAGATCACAGTTGTTCGTTAAATGGCTAATTAGATGGATATCGCATCAGAAAGTGAATAGAGTTTAATTCCAAAATCAAATGCGATGAGGGTTTATTCAACGATCTTAAATCCTCACTGAGACCCCCTATCAGGACCGTCCATTGGTTGATGGATCAAACGATAATTGTGCTTGAACATGCACATGGTTTAACTTTTCGAACGGACCTGATGTGTTATTAATTAAAGTTAATTCTATTTGAGTTTCGGCTGCATGCGTTCAAAGTGGGGCCAGTGGTGCTTAATAACGATATATTGTGGTTGCGGGTTATTTTCATTAATAAAATTTATTTGATCGAAAAGTCTCTTCTTATAAAAAGGTGATGAGAATCAGTACTAAGGTTGGAAAGGGGTTTTTTTTAACCCATAGTAATATATGAATGATTAATCACCTAGAAGGAGAGAATTAACCTATACAATGGGGTAAAGTGTTAACCAAACATGATTGTTGGGTTAGAGACCTTAGCCCTGCATCATTTGGTATCAAAGAACAGACTAATACTCTATGGATATTGGTTGAGAAATTGAATTTTATTCTCAAAATGTGTAGAATTGCATCGGTAATAGATTCAAATATAAATGGATATTATCTGAAGGGAATTGGTGTTGGGAGATCAAAACACAAGATTTTATGTAGAGAAGAATTTTGATATGTTGCACACAATGAGGCCTTCAGCATTTCATCAAAGGTAGATTGTGGAAAAATTATTTGGGGAAGACAGGATCAAGAAGGATCTTGTAGGTTTTAAAATTTCAATGATGAATGTAGGTGAATGCAAGTAGCGGGTAATGAAGTTTCATTTATGTAGCTATGACAAAGAAGCAAGTAAAGAGATTGCAACAAAGATATTGTAAGGAAATAAAGTGAATATGGATGTACTCAGCAAGAACAAAAATTCAATTGAAAGAAGAACTAAAGTGAAAACATTGAAAGTAAAGCAGCGTGTGTATTGCCAAGCCAGTGAAATATTAAAGAGATAGATCATCAGGTATGAGTTGTATTTTTATGTTGGTTCATTTGAATTGTTTTTATAGGGAAAGAGAATGATAGCAACAACACACAGTAGTAGACTGTGTAAGGAAAGGGAGGAGTTGTGTTACTGGCAGTGAACCTAAATATTCCAGCTGAAAGATGGACAGGGAGGACATATAAAGTGTTCTCAAGAGAAGGTAAGTTGAGGATATAAACCTAAAGAGAGCAGAAGAGAGTGCTCAAGAGGTTCCACAGATAGAGAACCAGTGCTCGCCAAAAGACCAAGTCCAGAGAGGGGATTGGTGAGGTAAGTGATAGCAAGGAGGACTTGTTGTTGTAGAGGCTTAGTGCAACTCATAATGAGTGAGGAGCTCATAGAGATAATGAGGAAATGACTACTGATATTCATAGCAAGGGTTCAGAGAGAAGGCACAACAGAATAGAGAAAGATGCCAAGGAAAATGGAAAAAGAGAGGAGACGATTCAAGATATATTTGACAGATACATGATTGAAAGCAAGTGTGAATGCCATAATAATGCTGCTAGGAAAATGTGAAAAGGACCAAAGGTATGGTTGGACTATGAAAAGAAATAAGATAAAGTGGAAGTTGTTGCAGAAATAGATAAAGAGGAGAATGTATATCAAATTAAGAGAAGAACTCATAGCAGCTGAGTTAGAGATGGAAGGTATCTATTATGGACCTGAGCAAGAGGTTTACCTTGCTTAGGAAGGAATCATTAATGATTTTTGCACTGTTGGATAAGTTCGAATTAGCATAGAGATTTGATGATTGAAACATCAAAGAAAGAGGAGCCTAGTGTTTTTGAAATTGATGATTTGTGTATGTATGCAGGTGATGAACAACCTTTAGAAGATATGTTTATGTAGGTTGTTGAATAAATGAAGTTGTTAGAAGAGATGGATGTACTAGAATAGTTCTTGGATGAAAATTTATTCAAAGACACTAAAGATGGACAATTCGTGAAAACTACTAAGGATGCTGAGGATGATGAATCTAGTAAGACTTTGCAAAATGATGGAAGACGGTTTGATGACAAAAGGAAAGTGCATATTACAAAAGGGGAAGTAGAAGAGAGGTATGAAGATAACCTTATGATAGGAGCAAGAAAGAGTGTATGTGCAGTGCAAACACTTGAGGTAATGGAATTATCTCTTCAATTTTTATTCAAAAATTATGAACTTATATTGATAGTTAATGGGCAAGAAATTTTCTTGGAAGGACATAGTGGAACATTAATGGAAAGGACTCTTACTAAAGAGTGTACTATGAAAGATGGTAGAATAGATATTTATAAAGAAAATTCAGCCCTAGGAGATACAGTTAATCCATTAAAGGCTGTGAAGAGGAGAGGGAAGGAGGACAACCAAGAACTTACAGAGAGGTTGGTAGAGACTGATGCACAATAGAAAATTGAAGACAATGTTATTTTTGCAAATTTCAAAAAGAGTAAGGGTGAATGTAATCAGCAACTTGGAAAGAGACAGACAATCTTAGAGGATGAAGGCAAGGATGCTTTCATGAACTATGCATATGTAGTGAGAAGCAAAGGAGTTCAGTGGAATGTGATATTCATCGTGTTGACAATAATTTTTATTGTTGTAAAAGGGACTTTATAGTGGAATGAAAAATCTATTATATGTGGTGATTTTGTTTCCTGTATATAAACAAAGAGAACTTTAGGTTCTAAAATCAGAGGTTGGTAGATTTTGATTGAAAAGAAGGAGGAATTAAAGAGGCAACATAATGGCTTACAACTTTGTAGGGAAGAAACAGGAAGAATGAAAAGAAGTGTGAAAGGAAGGAAGGCCAAAGAGAAGAGCAGAGAACAGAATTCAGAAACAAAGTGAAGATAAAGAAGAATTTTTCAAGAAAAGACAGCATGACAAGTTTGGCATGTCATATGCATATCAAGAGGATGACAAATCAGAGAAATTATGGAGCGGAATTAATGGAAAATGTAATGTATTTTCTGATTTTGAATTATTAATTGTTGAATGTGGTTTTCGGGATGAAGGACAAATTTATCTTGGAGATATGTTTGCACAAGTAAACGTGAAGGAGTATTTAAGTTCCAAAATTGTAGAAAGACATTTTTCCTTATGGAAACAAGAAGATGAGAGAAAGCAACTAGTTGACTGGGAAGTTATGGATGAAGGAAGGAGATTTTGCATAGCTCTTAAACAAGTCATTGCAAAAGAAGAAGAAAATTATAGAGGATGTGAAAGTACAGTCCACAAATAGATGTTGCTTTTAATCTAAAGAAAATTTGAATATTAAGAGTTTATTTTGAATTTGCAAGTGAAAATTGGGATGAACAGTTCAGTTAAATTTAATATGAATATGGAGACAATTGAACAAGGTTCAATAACTAAAATATTTGCAACTGGTGGACACTATGTGATTGAAAGGTTATATGTTCTTGTATTAAACAAGAAACAATTTTCTTTTGATATTGGGAGGATTATACTCAAGATATTGGATAGGTGGATGGTGAAAGCTACAAAGGTGATGAGCATGAGGAATTGTAAAAGCCAACAAGTCGAGGAAAGATGGAAGGATATACAGGACAACATAAAGGAAATGGTTTATAGATAGAATAACATGTTTTTGATTGAGTCAGAAATCAAAATGAATAATAAGGTACAAGACATGGGAAAATACATAAAGTTGGAGCTCAATTCTATTGAGATGATGACAAGGCAGCAACAAACAGAGGAGCAATGATTTTTGGTGTTTGAGGAGTTTTTTATGCAAGATATCAGCACCAAAACATTATGCAAAGGATATGCTTATGAATGTAGAGAGAAAGGACATTTACAACACAGAGTTTGGCATCCAGGAGAAAGAGAGAAGGCAGTAATTGCACTTGTAATTGAAAGAGGTCAGGCAGCGAGTTGGAAGATGAAATTTGATGAAGTTTACAACAGAGGAAGTGGGAAGACTCATGAATAGGGTTCCAGGTATTATTCCAACTTGGGGAGTCTAACGCAGGAGAAATCTTCAAATCTTATAAGACCCATGAATCTTATTTCACATTTACTAAAGGGAGTGGGTTCCCTTAATCATTTTATTTAATTTTCTATGTTTATTTGAGTTTTGAATAGATTGGAATGTAATTTGATTAATGGAGAATATGTCATGAATGTAGAGATCTTAGAGACAGTTGAATAATCCTAGGAAGAGTGAGGATTTGAGGGATTTAAATTATCAATTTAGGTTTTTGTTTGAGAAAAGAGTGGAGCTGAAGAGATACTTTAGGAGAGAGTAAGAGATTTTTGGATCTGAACTAAATTGGTTCATGAATTTGTTTATGTATAAATTATGATCTTTTGAATAATTCGATAGGTTAGTGAGAGGTTAGCTAGAGGCTAGCTAGGGCTAGAGAGCTAGAGGATAGTAAGAGTAAGAGTGAGGAGTTAGGAAGAGCGGTAGGTGGATTTTATGGAGAAGAACTGAAATAGTTGAATGTGACTACTTTCCTTGTAAGTATTTTAAAAAATACCAAAACAATGTGGATTTGTAGATATCATGTGTGGGAATTTGTGTCTGTATGTGTCTTAATAGCCTTATGGTGCATTAACTGTGAATTTGAGAAACACTATGGAATTTTGTGTTGAATAGCATGAATGTCTGATGTAATTTACTTTACAGGATTAGTATTTAATTGTTTAATAAATCCTGTGTATAGGCATGTAGAAATCGGGATTCCTTCTTTATTGGATGAAGGGATCAACTAGAAGCGAGTGTAATTAGTTTTCACAGTAGACAGAGGAAGACTGAGAACTATCTTATATAGTGGAGAATGCAGACTTTTTCACAAATTCCTAAATGATTGTAAAGAAACAATAAAGGGTGAAAGAACAGTAGGGATTAAATTGCATCATTGAAAATGGAGGATGGATGGCTCAGATTAAAGCATCGATAGCATGTTAAATTGGTTAACACTTCACAAGTCAATAGTCGCAAGAGTGTTGTGATCGTCGATGGGGGGAGATCCATGGACATCGTGTGACAACGAGTGCGAGTATTAATCAAAAGAGAAGGTGATATTAATGGATTGTAAATGGTTTCTTGCACAGCCTCAAAACTGTAAGTGAGATTTGAAAAACGGACCTAAGAAATTTATAGACTATGATCTAATCCAGTTGAAGTTTGGATAGATCATAGTCGTCTGTTGAATGGCTGATCATATGGATATCACGTCGTAAAGTGAACAAATTTTATTTCCAAAATCGAATGTGATGAGGGTCTATTTAGCAGGCTTAAAACCTCACTGAGATTTGCCATCGAGACCATCCGTTGGTTGATGGATCGGATGGTAATCGCGCTCGAGCATGTGCGTGGTTTAAATTTTTGAGTGGACCCGATATTTTATTAATGCAAGTTAATTTTATTTGAGTTCCGATCATATGCATTCAAAATGGGGCCAACAATGCTTAATAACGATATATTGTGGTTGCGAGTTATTTTCATTAATAAAATAAAATTGACCAAAAAGTCTCTGCTTATAAAAAAGGTGATTAGAATCGAGAGTAAGGTTGGAAAGGGTTTTTTTTAACCCATAGTAATATATAAATGATTAATCACCTAGATGGAGAGCATTAACTTGGGTTATACAATGGCGTAAAGTGTTAACCTTACATGATTGTTGGGTTAGAGACCTTAGCCTCGCATTAGTACCTATCCTTGATGCTACATATTCCTCTTAGTTTAGATCATGACATAAGTAGAAGGCATAGTGGATTGTGACCCTTGTTATAGATCTAATGTTTTTCTGACTATTTTTTACTACATATTTTTAACTTTTTCTTTCCATTTTCTTTCTTCATGCTTCTTCTAAAATTCTTCAACATCTCTATTTTTTTAATACTTATCATAGTCTCCTTTATTTCCTTTATTTTAATGTTGTTCTTGCATATCCATTATCAATTTATCAACATCCACATCATATCTTTGTTTCTCCACTTATTCTAAGATAACATCTACTTCCTATTTCTCTCATAATTATTCCTTTATTTTATGTTGGTTTTTCTACTCCATAAGTGATTTTGCCTATTCTTCTTCAATGGCTCTAAATTCCGCCTTAATCTTATTTCCTCTTGTCTCATGGCCTCTTAAGTTTCCCTTTCAACAACTAAAATTATTTTAATTTTCAACATTTTCTCATACATAGATTACGATTTGAATATGGGAAGACAAAAAAATCATTTTGTTTCCCTAACTTCCTCCCAACTCTAGGCATTTTCAATAAAAACTTCCTCTTCCCACCTTTCATGATTATATGACTAATTGTAAGACACATGTGTAGCATTCTTTAACACTAGGCATTTATGATCATGTATTCCAAATGCCCTAGTTTCAAATATGTATTCCAAATGACTAACAACCTCTTGTCTTATGTGCTTAGTATCCTTCATGTAATATCTCAATTAAAAACTGTGTGAAATTAAAAATAAAACAAGCAAAATAAAACAAAACAAAAATTATTAGTTTTCACCAACAATGTAGTGAAACCATGGAGAATAGTCTAATAGCACAACCTTGCTACAAACAATTTGTTTGGAATCTATTTAGGTCCCATAATTTGGCCAAGTTACTCTTCTAGAATCCATGATGGATCTTCTAAATATATACTCTTGCATTTCATTAAATACTTCTTATGCTCCTTGTTACTTTCTTTGTGACCAATTCTTTTTATCAATACCTCTTCAACCTCCTCTTGTCCTTTCAATGGAACTTACTTATGTCAATATATGAATTTTTCCGTTGACTCTTTATGTTATTCATGATATGCATAAATATTTACAACATTTTTTTTACAAGGAGTCTATGTATTTTATTAAATTTGTGCATGGCCATAGCAAGTACGCAAGAAATGTATTACATTTTTGTTCATCCTCCATTTTATCCCTCAGTTTGCTATTGACTACTAAAACTTCTAAGAGACTACATATTTTCTCAAAATTCATTACATTCTTGTATGGATATAACCCATAATAACTTCTTAATAAAAACCAAAATTTGTAGCAATGTATATATCATTTGAAATCATCATATTCCTCCTTTAGTAACATGTTGTTGTGTGGACACTTTTTCACTTCCTTCCAACTTGGCATGTATAAGGGGCTAGGCCTATGTTGTCTCTATAAAGCTAAGTTTGAGACCAACTCTCAACTTGAGTTATATTCTCAATACTCATGAGTAGTGATTAAACCCAAGGATGTAGCCCAATTAGACTCCTATGGGTAAATGGTAAGAATATGAGATTTAAGAGTGGTTTGATTTTATTTCTTGATCTCTATTTTAATAGTTTATTGTGAAATAAATAAAATAAGGGGTTTGAAGAAGTTTTTGCTAAGAGTAATCTATGATGATAGTCGATGAGAAAACTATGTGAGAGTTCTTCAAGAAATAATTCCATTTATATTTAAGAAAAAACAATTAATTATCAACAAAATTAATAAATAATTCTATAATATCCCCTCTAATAAAACCAATAACCATCTCCTAAATATATCCAATAAATTCATTCAAACATAAAGAACAATCTTAACATTATTCAAATCCTTATTGGAAATCTAAGATATTAAATGCTTGCAAAACAAAGAAAAACACACAAAGATTCATCAAAATCAAATTACCTTGACTCTAGAAGAATTTCTTAATTAACTTTTTAATTCTTAGCTAAAACTATCTAGAAATTATGCATCATTCCAAGACTCAATACAAGAGATTAATTCCCCTATTTATTCAAATCTCCTAACTCAAAATAGTAAAAACCAAAAATAACACAAAAGTTTCAAAACCTAAAAACTTTGCATGTCCCTAGAATGGGCATGTTCGATGTCATAGTGGCCAATTACTTAAATAATTTCTCACACTTGTGTATGTGGAAATGTATTTTAATCCATAGGAAAATTTAGAGTTTCCTTCTTATTCCTAAGGCACTTAATATACTTTTCTATCTTGTGAATCAAAAAATCCAACTTGCCATTTATTTTCACTTCAATGATTAAAAAGATTTGCATGTGGGAATTCATATTGATTAATATAAAAACTTAGAGTTTCCTTCTTATTCCTAAAACATTGAATATACTTTTCTATCTTAGGAATCAAAAATTCTAAATTGCAACTAAGTTATTTTGACTTCAATGATTAAATAATTTTGCACATACATGTATTCAACTTAAGCTAGCCCTTTGATATCAAATTCAAACTTTGGATCCATTATTAGTCCCTACCTTGCCCAGGAATATAATTTTCACCTCAAGATCAAGTTGCATTGAGTGTGCATTATTTGGTTATTTTTTTGCAATTTTAACCAAAGTTTCTAGAAAATGCTTAATATTTCTATTTTTTCATAAATTCAAAAATAATTTTTAAATTTTCAATAAATGTTCTTTGTAATTTCTCATTTGCTAAGGAAGGTATGATGAGACATAATTCCCCTGGTGGAAGGCGTTTTATTTTCATTTTTTACCAATGCCTAACAATTCATTTTAAAATTAAAATAAAAGTAATTTTGTGAGTGGTCATTGCATTGGTGAGTGCTCTTACATTGACACTATTATGTTAGTGCTCTGCTCAATGATGTGATAATTGATGTGGTTGCAAGCAATTGTTATGTTAGTGTTGTGCTCAATGATGAAATAATTTATGTAGTTCCCAGTTTTTTGCATAGGCCTGAGGGGGCTAAACAAATGTCAAATTAATATTATTATGTTTCCTTCTACGGAGGATCGAGTATGTGTAGGAGAATTGGGGTCCTTTTCATAGTGAGTATTGTGACACTGATCAATGATGAAGTAATTGGTATGGCTTCATTGTGCAAAATGTTTACTATGCGGAGGACAAAGTATGTGTGGGATAACTAGGGCTCTTTTGCCTAGATGAGGGTGATCTGACACTGACAAGGGTGAAAAGGGAATCATATCAATTTTTTAACAATTATCATAATCGTTGGACTATAAAATTTATTGTTATGATGCAATATTAAATAAACCATGTTTTCAATCCATGTGACATGCAGTTATAGGACACTGTTATGTTAGTGCTCTACTCAATGATGCAAGAATTGATGTAGTTGTAGGTTTTTTACATAAGCCCCAAGGGGGACTGAACAAATCTCCAATTAATATTATTAAGTAGTATGTGTGGGATAATTGGAGCTCCTTTACATCAAACAAAGTGAGTTAATTCAATATTTGCATTGAAAGGAGTTGGTACATGTTAGTCCCTGGTGTCAATTGAGTTCCTAGTTCCCCAAATATGTGGAAAGCTTTGTGCAAGGTTTATTAAAATAATAAATATACAAATCATTTTTAAAATTATTACTTAGGAAATTACTTCACAACTACAGAAGTAGTTGAGCGAAGGGAGTTGTGCAAAGGTGGTTGTATGGAGTTGGTTGTTCGGATGAACCATGTGCAGAGAACAAATGCATGTACATAGAGCTTTGGCTATACCGAAAGGTTTATGAAAAGTTTATTAAAATAATAAATATACAAATCCATTTTCTAATTATTATTTAGGAATGTATTTCACAATGTATGTTCACTAATTAATATTAGTTTTGAATGGAAATTACTAACCAAAGGCCCTTATTCAATGTTGATGTAATTATGCAGACAAAGTTGTGAAGAAGTGGTTGTGTGTGTGTGGAGGTTATGCAAAGAATAAATGCATGTGTGGAATTTGTGCAGAACGAGGGAACTGTGAAGGGATATTTTATTTGTAAGGTTTTTTGATAATAGTATATTTTGCGTAAGAGCAGTGCTTATTTTATTATTAATAAATTTTCGGAGTGCGGAGGTTCATACAATGAAAGCTTCAGATATTTTTGCACACAATCAATTGTGTTATTCAAAGGAAGCGTGCACAAAGAACAAATGCATGTGCGCAAAGCTTTGACAATGCAAAATTTTTGTCCAAAGTTTATTAAAATAATAAATATACAAATCTCTTCTTTAATTCTTATTTACGAACATATTTCACAATGAATGCTTCCTCACCATGATATATGGGACACACATCTATTAATATCAGCTTCAAATTTCAATGACTGGCCGAAGGGAGTGGTTGAGTCTAGAAGTAGTTGTGTGGATGAAGTTGTGCAGAGGTGGTTGTGCGTGTGTGGTGGTTATGCAGAGAGAAAATGCATATGTGGAACGAGTGATGTGCATGATTTGAGTGGAATGAGGGAAGTGTGGAAGATCTTTTAATTCAAATGTGTTTTCAACTCTTTTGGAGTTAGTGCACATGCAATTTAATATTAGTAGATTGTGCACAAGTGTGGTGCTTATTTAGCTTTAGAGTACATATGCATTTGTATTATTTTAAAAGTATACATAAGTATTAACATTTTAATTATTTGAAAATCATGTTTGTAATAGATTCTATGAAGCGTGAAGGTTCGTAGAATGAAAGCTTGAGGTATTTTTTTGCACAATGGATTTTTTTGTACAATCCCACACATATGCATTTTATGTTATGTTGAAAGCATACAAAAATCATGTTTCTATATTTGATGTTTTATTGCTTATGTGGTTTATGATTGCATGGGTAGTTGTGTAGGTGAATTGAATGTTGAGAGGATTGGTATTTACCCAAAAAGATTTTTTTCTATTAATCAAAGGAAAAACATGAGGACGATAAAAAATATAGATGGAAAATTTATCTTTGTATTGTGTTTCAGACACAAAATAATGGCAGGTGGTGATTTCTAGGGAAACGAATCTGCAAACATTGGAAATAACTAGTATGGTGAGGGAAAAATGTTATTTGTAGTGATAGAAAAAATAACTCACTTCATTTTGACTGCTATATTTTTTAATCACTAATAATAATAATAATAATAATAATAATAATAATAATAATAAATACTAATGATGGGATAGGCATTGGAACAATAGAGAGATCTGGATGTCAACTTTATTTCCAATACATATATTTTGTGACATATAGGTGGTTTTATAGGGAAACGAGTCGACAGAGGAAGGAAAGAAGTTATTTGTTGATATCAATAGGATCGCTTTCTAATCATTTACATATTTTGAGTAGTGAATCGTGTAGCATTTGATCTTTTTAAATTTTATTTAAGAGCTTTAAGTATTGTGTGAGCTTCTGTTTCCTTACAAAAATCGTTATCTTCAAAGATGAGATTTCATCTTCAATGGTGTCTCAATGGAATTTATGTTAAATCATGGATGGTAGCAGTAGTGCAAAAATACAGAATCTCTATAATACTGCAAGTTTTTAACCTTGTTCACCTTTTTTAGTTTCCTACTCGCATTTGGAAGTTTCTTTTTTTCTTATCATGATTATAGTTAGTTTGAACTTGTTTTGTATGGTAAATTTGTGTTTCTTATGACAAGTATAACTCTGATATTAAATCAATCGATTGTCATTAGGTTTGTTTATTCGATTGTTAATTATTCAGTGTCGCATGTGTAGTAGTTTTGAGGTAGGTTATAGTATATGCATTTGTGTTATGTTGAAAGTTTATGACATAGTGTTAGTTTATGTTCCTTGACTTGTGTAGTTCATTCAAATTCATTGGTTTTTTATTTTAGATGAATCCTAATGTTAAGTGGATTTTTTTGTATCTAGATTTTAATAGTTTCGATGTTTGTTCCCTTATTAACAGAAAACACCTAATTTATCATGTGGTACATGCACATGCCTTTATTCAATATATCGATATGCACAAGCTATCAATTTTTCTGATCTTCGTTATGCACATATGTTCTATCGCAGAGAAATGCTTCTTGGGATCCATTAAAGGGTTACTTACTCTAATATTTCATAATAGTAATAAGTATTTAATCAACAAAATTTTCATTATTTCTAGTTTACAAATTTCCTTTGGCAATTGTACCTATTACACTATGAACTAAAGTTTCAGTTTCTAGTAATTAAAACATTTTTGCACCCACAAAAATAAAAGAGTTTAAAATTAAATCCATTTGTGCTTAATAAGTTTCTCACTACATCAAAACTATGTGTCAAATTTTGCAAGAATTATCTCTATCAATTCATTCATAAATCAAATTGCATTTGGTTTTACAAAGTAGTGGGGGCCAGTTGTCAATTTTATTCATCGTAGAAGGTAAATTTACTATTTGTAGCTATTATTAATAGTTTTACAAGTCTTCAAATTTGACCAAAAAAAGAATGAAAATGTTTTCACATTCCTAATGAAATATGGCAAAAAAAATTGTAACTGGAATTTATAGTTATCAACTTTTAGTAATTAAATTATTTTTGCATCCACATAAATCAAAGAGTTCAAAATTAAATCCATTCGTGCATAATAAGGTTCCCATTGCATTGAAGTTGTGTGTTATATTTTGTGAGAAATAGGTGTCTCAAGTCATTCGTAAATCAATTTTGGTTTTGTTTTACAAAGTAGTGGTGACCAACTATGTAGATTTTCCTATAGATTCACAGGTCATGTAATTTCCTAAAACACAATACAAGAATCTACTCTACTCTTTATAGCAGAAGCCCATAAAGATCGATGAAAATACTAATCGACAAGAGGAAGATAATCAATGGCACATAACACAATATTTATCCAGGGAAAACTACAACTCAAAACCCCTACCATATATTGCATTAATTAGAATCCAAGATGAAAATACAATGCTTTTTCTCACAAGAATAATCCATGCACAAGTATAATCAACTCTTAGCTCACAAACTAGCTCAAGCCAAATCCTTAGCCTATTCTGCAGCTCTCCAAGCCCCTATTTCCTTGCACAGATCCCAAGAGGAATAGCCTCTATTTAATGAGGAATTCATGCTTCCAAAACTGTGCAATCCAATCTAGGTCCTATTTCTGATTGCATGCATGATTTTGTACATCTCGAATCATAATACAATTGATAGTACATTGTCCCTGCACTCTAGTCTCAACTAGGTCTTTCTTTGAATCGACATGCATGAGTTTCTCATGAGGGAATATTTAGTTAGATGGATTAGCACCTGAGGATGCACTAGTGCACCAACTCACTACTAATCCTCTATTAGTTCCACAAATAGTTAGAACTAGTTTAACTAACTATAACTAAGTCAAACTAAGTTATCTAATTACAACTTAAATAAACTCAATCTAGACCCCTAGGACTTAGGGATCACACTTACATGAATCCATATAGATTTCCAACTCGAATTTCCTAAGCTAAGTCAACTTAACTTAGTTAACTATTACAAGTTGTTAGGAGAAAAGAATTAGAATTTTAATTCACAATTTAATTCAACGACAAATTAAATTGGAATTTCCAGATTCTATTTTTAACATTTCTTATTGCTATTTTCAACTCTCGCTCTCAACAAGAAATGAATTCAACTCTATCTCGATCTTGAACCTTTGGAATGTTATACATGTAACACTTCTCTCTAGTGTTGTTACTGCAACAACTCCAGAAACAAAAACAAAAAAAAAAAACATCCAACCTAAATCAGTATGATGCATATGTAATCGAAGTCTTTGACTGCTATTGCCTCTATTGGCTGAAAGTTTTTCACTTTTGTTGACTTTACCTTTCTACACTGTTGTCAACCCTTCTCTGTGCTCTTCACTATCTAACTGTTCTAGCCTCTATCACTCTAATCTCTCACTGCATCAATCGCCATTGATTCCTCACACTACTGTGTACTTTGGGCACCTGTAGCAAGGTACAATCCATGAGATAAAACCTCTCAATGAACCCTACCCAATTTCATCCTTCTTGGGACTATTACTTCACATGGCCCCACCTCACACCTAGAGGTATGGCTGGATGTGCTCCCTTTTCCCACTTGTATCAAACTTTCCCCTACTAACAGTATCTACTTGAGTGGATGCCTCCACTTGATCTCCTCTATGCTTCTCCAAATGTGGCTACTCCACAATTGTCTGAGGCTGCTTCTAAGACTGCTTCTTCTCTACTTGAGTGGATCCCTTCACTGGGTCTCCTCTCTACTTCTCTAGTTGTGGATGCTCCACAACTTTCTGAGACTACTTTTGAGGCTTCTTTTGGGGTTTCATGTTGAGAGGTAATTCACTCTCCCTCTCAACTACCATGTCTCTAACATTCGCCTTGCTCGTCAAGGCTTTGCATGCATCTTGTACCTAAAGAGCATACAATTTCTTGATTTGTGTAGCGATTTGTTTCACTTGTCCCATGGTGATGTGTCTAAGGAAAGCTTTTCCCTTACTAAAAATCACATCATAACCATGGTATTCTAATACCGTGACTGAAACAAGATTCTTCTTTAGTCCTAGAACATACGTCACATATGTGATCCTAAGAGGGGAACCAAACTCCCTCTTAAATGTAACTATACCCAATCCGGTAGCAATATACATCTCGTCATCTCTAAACTCTATGTTCTGCTTGAGGTCTTTCTCCTCAAAATCACTAAAGAGGTCTATGTTCCCCATCATATGGAATGAAGCATCGCTGTCAAGATACCACAAGCATACCATTATAGTGCTGGCCATGCATGTAATGGGAGTGAAATCAAGTTCGAATTTTGAATCTATAGCTTCACCTACTGCAGCTACTATAGGCTCCTTCTTGTTTGCTTTCTTCTATGGGCAATTCGTCACATAGTGCCTGTGTTCATGACAATGAAAACACTTTACTTTCGACAAGTCCATCTTCTTACCACCTACATCGCCTTGGGACTTCTTTCCCTCGGCCTTCTTTGCCTTACTCACTGAGGAAAAATTCTCTTCCACTTCCTTAGAAGTGGTCCCATCTCTAGTGTTCCATCAAAACTCCTATTGTACCAAATCGAATCGTAGTTGTTCCCAGTCTAGTAGCTTCTCCCTACCATAGACAGAATCCTGGTAACTATGGAAACTCTTGGGAAGTCCTAGAAGAGTTAGGCTCACCATATCATCCTTAGGAATGATGATTCCAACACTTCCAATCTCATCTCAACAATGAATGAACTTGGTCAAGTAATTTGGAATTGAGTCGCTCACCTCCATCTTCATTTTTCAAAGTTTGTCTTTCAGTGCCAACTTCCTATAGTCATTTTTGTTCTCAAAAATATCTGACAATGCTTTCCACATGACATATGGAGTCTCATTCCCATGAATACTTGAGACAATGTGATTTCGAACTCCCTCAAGGATTATCCACCTCACCCTTCGCACATACTTCTTCAATTCGGACAAAACTTTTGCATCTGATGCTGGTGGCTTAGGAATGTCTTGATCAATGAATTCCTTCAAGCCACTATCCTCCAACATGACCTCCATATTGTCCTTCTAGGCTATGTATTTGATCTTCTATCCAAGGCGTACTCGAGCCGCAAACCATAGAACACCATATGTTGATCCTGAAGTATGTATTACAAATTTGGATTTCACCTATAACCTTGAACTCAAAAACTTCAAAATATCCTCTATTGTGTTGGCATTTTGATACATGTGTTGTACTTAATGGCAACACACTTATAGCAGAAAAACTCACTTGTATATGGTAATTGGATGAATCTACATAACTAGATGAATCTATAGGAGAGATATCAAATGTGACAGAATGCATGGCAGTTCAAAGGAATCATTCCAAAAGTAATATGGAAAATTACAGTGTAATAGGTCTATTCAGATGTAACAAGACATTGGTATAGAAGAACAAGAAGATGGAACTTAGGTTTAATAAATAATGTAAAGGAAAAGGTTGATGTAAAGTATTTTAAGAAGTATACGCAGGTCCACTTAGTCAAAATAGTGTATACATGCTAGTCCACAGAACAAAAAGATCGTATACGTATACACGCACTCCCATAGGAGGAAAAGTGTGTACATGTTGGAAAACAAAGGTTTTTTTCTGAGGTTTTTGGTCCAATGTATTGGTCCAAGGTATTGACAAAGGATCTAAGTATATAAGGAGGAGAATATCAAAGGGCTAAGAGGTCAAGTAATGAATATCTTATAAAGTGTTATATCAAAAGAAAATATATATGTTATGGGTTTTTGATGCTTTGCTTGATATAGACTAAATATGCACCTGAGCATTTGATCATGGATGAGATCTAATGATGGATCAAGATCATAATGACTTATTATTATTGAGTGATCTAATATTGGGCTAGATCTAATTATCTACACTTATTTTATTCTTTAAATATCATGATTTGGGTTTATCTGAAGTTCGGAGGTGCATCGAAGTTTTGAAGTAAGTATTTGCAGATCTATACACGAGTTCACTTTGATGAAGGTGTGTATACACATTGGTTTGGCTCTTCTAAGTAGCGTATGAAAAAGAAAAAGCCTGATGTTCAAGGAAGAATGATCTATCAAATCAATGCTAATTTTTTAATGTTGTTTGTCAATGAGGCCTTCTTAGATCTGAATGTAAAATTGAATGCATAAGGAGGCTGGTATTTGATTGATTGATTGTATAACTAAGAAGAAGCGATCTCTGTCGCTACCTGTGTAAAGCTCTATAAGTTGACAGTAGATATTCAATATATTGTTGGCTGGTACAGACTTGATTCAAAAATTTATGTTTGTTGTAGTTTGGAAGATATACGTAGGTTTGATTAATGGAAGTAGCGTATATACACAATTTGGGTTCAACCAAGTAGCGTATACACTCTAATGCATGATTTTTGAGGTTATAGCTAGTTCTGAATGATGATGTAGGTTTCTGGGTTTAGCACAGTGTTCTAGTGTCAATGATCTATTTGTTCATATTAACTAAATGTTGGTTGATGCAGTTTTAAGTTCAAAAGTTTTTTATGGGTCTAGTATGAGAATTGGATGAAACGTGGCCTTCAAATTGTGGTGTTGTGATCCAGGAGTATCCATTCTAAAAATTCATGAAACATGGTCCATGGACGAAGAAATAAGTTTGTATCCTTCTGTATGTCGGTGCCTACGTACTAGTCATCATATTGGCTAGTACAAAAGCTAGTGGGTTGCAGCTCCCTTCTAGTAGAAGCTGGAAAATGAGAGATGGTTGTAACCTTCTGCAGGTGGGTGCCTGCATATTGGTATGAGTCTGCACCAGTAGAAGATTGTAAACAGATTTTCTTATTATTAAAAGAAGACAAAGATGACAGCAGCAGGTGGTTTTCACCTACATTGGGTTTCCACCTTAAATCTTGGTGTTCATGTGTGTTTCTTATGTGTGATGCTTTATTCTAATTTTACTGCATTGTCTAATAAGTTATTGATGTACAGGTTTAATATCAACACATGATAAATGGTCTAAATCACAAGTTCTCTGGATATACGCTAGTTTCTTTAATCACAATTGCGTGTACACACTAGTTCACTTCACTAAAGTAGCGTATATAAATCTATTTGAGAAATAAATTTATTGATCTGATAATACTAATTCACCCCCCTCTTAGTATTATTTCCAACAATTGGTATCAAAGCAAGTCCTTCAGAAGAAGCTTGATCGCTTGAAGGGAGATCCATCAAAATGAATAATCACAAAAGCATGGGATCCATCAGAATGCCAATCTTCGATGGGAGCAACTTTTTTTATTGGAAAATAAGAACCACAGCGTATCTATAATCTCTTGGAATAGATGTCTGAGAAATTTTGGAAGGAGGATATACATTTCCAATAGCAATTCCTACAGACGCAGCAGGTAAAACAATCTTCGATGGGAGCAACTTTGTTTATTGGAAAATAAGAACCATAGCCTATCTACAATCTCTTGGAACAGATTTATGAGAAATTTTGGAAGGAGGATATACATTTCCAACAGTAATTACTACAGACGTAGCAGGTAAAAAGAAATATGAAACCAATGCCAAAGATATCAATACTTTATTGGAAAGTTTGTCACAATCAGAGTTTGTCAAAGTCATGAAACTCAAACCATACAAAGAGATATGGGACAAAATCATTCAAATCTATGAAGGAGACTCTCAGGTAAAACGTGCTAAGCTTCAAACTCTCAAAATTTAGTATGAAGCTCTTAAGATGCATAGTAATGAAAGTCTAGCTAGTTACTTCTTACGTATATATGAGGTTGTTAATTGTATGAAGAATCTGGGTGAAGAAATAAAGGAAGTTACCTTAGTTGAGAAAATTTTGAGATCCTTGTCTGTTAAATTTGAATCAAAAGTGTCTGCCATAGAAGAAAAACATGATATGCAGAATATTACTATGACACAGCTTCATAGAATCCTAACTGCTTTTGATATGAGAAAAGGAGGTCCATCAGATATGAGAGGAGTCACATTTAAAGCTTCAGCAAAAAGAAAAGAAAAGGAAGAACACAATGAATCATGACACATTTCAGAAGAAGAGGATGAGGTAAATTTTTTCAAGAAACTTCAATGGGGTTCTGGAAGGTTTAGAGGTAAGCTCCCTTTAAAATGCTTTTATTGTGGCAGAGTTAGTCATTGTGCTACTAGATGTCCTCATAAAGATAAATATGAAAAAGGAAAGAAATACGCAAAATGGAATAGGAAACAATTTGTGAATAAAAGGAGTTACTATACTCATGAAGATAGCGATGGCTTATCTAATAGCGACGAAGATGAAACTGGACAAGATTATAGACTTCTCATGGCTTATGATAGCGATGATTTTTGGGATAGTTTAGAACAGGATAGTGATGGTTTATCTGATAGTGATGATTATAGACTTCTCATGGCTTATGACGATGATAATTTTTGGGATGATTTAGAAGAGGAAAACTTTCATGAAGAAATCTCTAAACTTAAAATATGTTTAGAAGAAAAGAACATGATCATAGATATCTTGACATACCAACTTGCTGAAAAGGAAAAAAATAATGAAAAACTAGAATGTGAAATTGTGGGTCTAAGAAAAGATATTGAGAACATAAAATCTCTCAATCTTATATTTTCTAAAGGATAAAAAAATTTAGATGAAATTATCAAAGTTCAATGTTCTCCTCTAATAAAGACAGGTCTTGGATATACTAAAGAAACATCTCAATAATAGAAGTCGTCAACCTCCACCAACTGTTATCTTGATGCAACAAAGACCAATGAACAATATGACAATCATCAACAAAGGCATAAAGTTGATCACTAGGTAAATCATACTCAATTTTCTCCAAGGATGAATATCAATAGAAGCCACAACCAACATCAATCAAATCATACTCAAATTTCTCCAAGGACAAATATTAATAGAAACTACAATCAATGGGTAAATAGATTCAATAGTCGCAGAAACTTTTTTAATGGGCAATGTTTTTCATGTCATAATTTTGGGCACAAAGTTGCTCAATGCATTGCTTACAAAACCATGATGACTAGAGAAGCATGAAATCAAAGGATTGTAACAAGGATTAAGAGAAGTTCCTATAATAACTTTTCTCCTCTTGAAAATGAAATAGAATGCTCAATCTGTAACAACTTTGGTCATGAAGAATCTGAATGCGGGAGCAAATTTCAGCAAACACCTCAAAAGGAGCAAATGCCATTAAATCCAAAGATATGGAGAAGGAAAGAATCTCAAACAGAAAGATGTGGTATATCCTTGTATGTATAAGGACAAGAAAATTAGTGGTACATCGATAGTGAACTCTCCAAACACATCACAAGTGACAAAGAGAAACTTCACTCATATAATGCTTTAGAAAAGGAAACGAATGTCTCATTTGGAAATGACACTCCAGCTGTCATAAAATGTAACGGTTGTATTTTCTTGAAAGAAAAGGTTATAGATGGAAATGTTATGTATGTAGATGGTTTAAAGCATAACCTGTTGTGTGTCAGTCAAATGTGTTATCAAGGAAATGAAGTGGTGTTTTGATCAAACAGATGTGTTGTTTGTGAGCTTGATATAGGAGAGACCATGATCAAAGGTACAAGAACTCCAAACAACTTATACATACTCAAAGGAGGACAAAAATAGTTATATATAAGAAAAACTAATAAAAATTGGCAATTGCATAGAAGATTGGGACATCTAAGCTTTTCTCAAATAAGAAAAGCATGCAGACTCAAGGTTGTTCATGATCTTCCAGATATCAGCATCCCAGAAAATACAATAAGAAAACCATGTCAAATCGATAAGCAAACTATATTTCACTTCATGGAAAAAGAAGGGTCAGCTAATAAGCCTCTTGAACTTGTCCATACTAATTTATGTGGACCAACAAGGAAAAAGTCACCTTGTGGAGAAGAATACTTTATTTTGTTCATTGATGATTTTTCGAGAATCTGTTGGATAGGTCTTCTAAAGCATAAAGATGAAGCATTTGAAAAGTTCCAAGCCTTCAAAGCTTTGGTTGAAAATCAATCAGATCGAAAAATCAAATGCCTCAGATCTGATCGAGGAGGAGAATTTATATTGGATGCATTCTTTGACTTTTGTGAACAACATGGAATAAAAAGGAAATTCTCCACCTCAAGAACTCCTCATCAAAATGGTGTGCTAGAAAGAATGAACAAAACAGTTCAACAAATGGCTCAAGCTATGCTAGATGAATCTAGAACTCCTGCAACCTTCTGGGGTGAGATTGCATTCTCTGTCGTGACTATTCTCAACAAAGAAAATGTTCAGGTAAATAGCTCTCAAACTCCACATGAACTTTGTTATGGTAAGACTCCTACTGTAAAATACTTTAAAGTTTTTGGAAGCAAATGTTTTATCAAAAGAACTGATGAAAAACTTGGTAAGTTTGAACCCATAGCAGATGAAGGTATTCTTCTTGGTTATTCTTCCAGAAGCAAAGGATATAAATATTATAATAAAATACTTTGAAAATTTGTTGAAAGCATTGATGTTGTAGTTGATGAAGCATGCAAAAATCCAAAACAGATAAACTCAACAAAAGATTATGACAATGAGAAAGAAGGGGATTACTTTCCCACGTCAAATCAAAATTATATTGAAGAACAAACCAGTGAAGTACTAGAAGCAAATATAATGGTAGAAGAAAAGACTTCATCCAGGTATGTTCAGAAAACTCATCCAAAAAATCAAATTTTAGGGGAAAAGGATGCAGGTGTACCGAAAATAATAACTATTACAGGGGCCTCAAGCTATCTAGCATTACTATCCTCCACCAAACCTCAAAATGTAAATGAATCATGCAAAGAGGAATGTTGGGTCAAGGACATGGATGGATAACTTGAGAAAATTGAAAAGAATGATACTTGGGAATTAGTTTGTAGACCTCATGATAAAAATATTATAGGAACTAAATGGATATTCAAGAACAAGCTGAATGAAAATGGAGAAGTCATTAGAAACAAGAAGGTATAGATTTTGAAGAAACTTTTGCACCTATTTCTAGACTTGAAGCCATAAGGATGTTTCTTGCTCTTTCTAGCTTTCAAAAATTCAAACTATTCCAAATCGATGTAAAATCAACCTTCCTTAATGGAGATTTAGAAGAAGAAGTTTATATTGAACAACCAGAAGGATTCATTCTTGGAAATGATGCAAAACTTGTATGTAGACTCAAAAAGGCTCTCTAGGTCTGAAACAAGCTCCAAGGGCGTGGTATTTCCGCCTTGAAAAATATCTACACCAACAAGGTTTTACATAAGGTTCTGCTGATAGAAATCTATATACAAAGATTGAAACTAATAAATTTCTGATTATTATTGTTTATGTTGATGATATCATTTTTGGTAGCGATGAAGAATCCATGAGTCAGAATTTTTCTTCAGTAATGCAGAAAGAGTTTAAAATGTCCTTGCTTAGTGAACTTACCTATTTTTTTGGTCTACAAGTTCCACAAACTAAAGATGGAATTTTTCATTCAAAAACCAAATATCTCAAACAGATCTTGAAAAGGTATGGAATGGAATATTCTAAACCAGTATTTACCCCAATGGTAACAGGATGTAGTGTCAGCTCAAATGATGAATCAACAGTAATACATCAACCAACATACATATCCATGATTGGCAGTATACTTTATCTAACAGGTACCCAACCTGATGTCATGCATGCAGTAGGAATAGTTGGAAGATTCCAAGCAAATCCAAATGAATCACACATTCAGGCAGTCAAAAGAATTTTCAAATATCTTCAAGAAACTTAGGACTTTGGACTATGGTATCCTAGAGATGTAGATCTTACTCTTCGTGCATATACAAATGCAGATTGGGTAGGAAGCGCTGATGATAGAAAAAAGCACTAGTGGTGGTGCATTCTATATGGGTTCCAGGTTAGTGTCTTGGTTTAGTAAGAAACGAAGTTCAATTTCTTTATCTACAGCCGAAACAGAATATGTGGTTGTTGCATCTTTCTACACACAACTACTTTGGATGATGCAAACTTTGCAAGACATTCAGATCACTTGTACTCCACCCATCTCCATTCTATGTGATAATACAAGTTCCATTAGTATTTCAAAGAATCCAATCATGCACTCCAAGACCAAGCACATACCCATCACGTATCATTTTCTATGTGAAAAACTGCTTGAACAAAAGGTCAAATTGGAGTATGTTACCTCTAGAGAACATGTTGTTGATATATTCACTAAACCACTATCTAGAGAAAAATTTGAATATCTCAGACAAAAGTTGGGAGTAGTTGCTGCATCATCCTGCTATTAAATCCAGTTTTTTAGAGGAAGGTTATTATATGCATGTTTCATGAAGTATAGTCATGTATACACGCAGGTTTCTATGGGTGAAGAACCGTATATTTTTTTCTGACAAGAAACCAGTGGGTCGCACTCTGATATGGGTGCTCTATTTGATGTTGATGATTACAGTCTAATGATATGTTTTGTTCATTAATTTTTATCTGACTAACAAAGATGCCTTGACTAATGACTTGTTAACAATGCATAGGTAGCACAAGTTTAGGGGGAGCATTAGCCTTCACATGCATTATGCATTGTTGGAATTATGGTTGGTGAGTCTAGCCATGGCTTCAGATATTTATACCATTTGTTGCTTAAGTCATGCAAAAGTCTAGGGTGTGATATGACTTCTCATACATTTGAATGAGTCCTATTGGAATAATGATGTAATTTGCATCCCCACTTTGCATGGGATGGATGATATAATATTTATTTTATTTATGTCATGTATAAACAATTGGTATATCCCCACTTGGTTGGGTGGATGAGTCAAATTTGGTATATCCCCACTTGAATGGGAGATTGATATATGTATGAGCCATTGGTGATAGGAAGGTCAAACTCACATAGTTGAGTTATAAAGTCATGTTATTCTTTTGGAAAATATTTTTGCAGACTCTGCATGTGCTCAAGGGGAGCATGGACAATTAGTGCATCACAACATGTACAAGGATATCAGAACATGTACAAAGAGGAAGTCTAATCAGAGAATTCAACATGTGCCTAGGGTGAGCATGATCAATGTTTATATTAAGTTGTTTAGATATGACATTATTCATATCAAAGGGGGAGAATATATTAGTCCCCCCTTTTACCTTGATGTCAAAGCGGGAAAGTATTTTGGTGTTACTTGTTATCTCTAACAGTTTCTACAACATGCAATAATCAACACCAATATGTTTGCCATCAAGTCCAAAGGGGAAGATTGTTGGCATTATGATACATGTGTTGTACTTGATGGAAAACCGCTTATAGCAGGAAAACTCACTTGTATATGGTAACTAGATGAATCTATAGGGGAAATATCAAATGTGACAAAATGCATGGAAATTCAAAGGAATCATTTCAGAAGTAATATGGAAAATTACAGTGTAACAGGTCTATTCAGAAGTAACAAGACATTGGTACAAAAGAACAAGAAGATGGAACTTAGTTCTAATAAAGAATGTAAAGGAAAATGTTGATGTAAAGCAGTTTAAAAAGTATACGCAAGTCCACTTACTCAAAATAGCATATACATGCCAGTCCATAGAACAAAAAGATCGTATATGTATACATGCACTCCCATAGGAGGAAAAGCGCATACATGTTGGAAATCCAAGGTTTTTGTCTAAGGTTTTTGGTCCAAGGTATTTTGGTCCAAGGTATTGGTCTAAGGTATTTGGTCTGAGGTATTGACCCTAGGTATTTGGTCCAAGCTATTGGTCCTAAGTGGTTTTGGTTCAAGGTATTGACAAAGGATCTAAGTATATAAGAAGGAGAAGATCAAAGGGATAAGAGCACAAGTAATGAATATCCTATAAAGTGTTATATCAAAAGAAAATATATATGTTATTGGTTTTTGATGCTTTGCTTGATCTAGACTAAATATGCACCTAAGCATTTGATGATGGATGAGATCTAAAGATGGATCAAGATAATAATGACCTATTATTATTGATTGATCTGATATTGGACTAGATCTGATTATCTACACTTGTTTTATTCTTTAAATATCATGATTTGGGTTTATCTGAAGTCCAGAGGAGCAACGAAGTTTTGAAGTAAGTATTTGTAGGTCTGTATGCTAGTTCGCTTTGATGAAGGTGCATATACACATTGGTTTGGCTCTCCCAATTAGCGTATGAAAAAGAAAAAGTTTGATGTTCAAGGAAGAATGATCTATCAGATCAGTGCTACTTTTTCACTGTTGTCTGTGTAGAAATTTCACCTGTAGAACAAATCGATATATGCAATGCCCTAAAGCATAATACTTGTTCTACTTCTACAAAACATTAAACAGAAGCATGATCGAATTCATGAGCAACATCAAGTAGAATCATGCATAACTGATCAAGAGAATTAATCACACGTAACACAAGATATATCCAGGGGAAAGCACCAGCATAAAACTCCAACCATGTATTATCAATCAAGGGGAAATCCTCTTCACAATACAAAAGGAATTAGCTCTCCAGCTATTTAGTTCTCAATGAACTATGAAGATATGAAGATATGTATCATGAACCAACCAAGCACTTTGCTTATGAAATAATAGAAAAAGCATATGCTATTAATTCCAAACATACCAAAATAACCAATGCTCCAACTACGCAATCCTTGAGGACACTAGTTCCTCAACCATGCAAAAACTACTTACTAGAAATAGTTAAGCATCTAATAGTACATTGTCCCACATCTCATCTCAACTAAGTCTCCAACAGAATTGAAATGCAATGGTTATCCATGAGTAAATCCTCGGTTATCTGAAATAATATTTGTCATATGCATGCAAGCATTAACAAACTATATTTTACTATTTTAACAACTTGTTAAAATAATCTAACTGGACTTGACTAAGTTAAACTAAGTCAACTAATTCTCTCATTATAGAACTGAACCTTATCTCCTTTAATCAAGGGATAATTCCTAAATCAAGGGAGAAAATAATTGCATGATCTCACAAAGACTTCAAGTTTAATTTTTCATAATTAATTAACTCAAATGAATTAATTAATTAATATTTCCAACTGTTGTTAAGATAAAAAATAATTTTACTTCCTATCGATAGACTAGGGACTACTATAAATAGGAAGGGACCTAGAAATGTTATTTTTAAAAATTTTTTATTTCTAGCAGTTTCACCTCTCACCCAATGTGGCCAATGACCTCACTGGCCAAACTGCTATTTTTTAGACATGCTATTTTTAGCACATTCTAAATTTAGCATTTCTTGTTGCACACTTTTCAACACTCCCTCTCAACAATAAAGACTTCATCTCGAACCTGATCCTATAACTCTGGAATATTCTATATGCAACACATCTACCTTGTCCACTTGCTCCAACAACACTTGGAACAAAAACACTCCCAACTGACCATTCTGTTGGGCTAGGAATATGCTCTGATGTTGAAGCTCTACCTGCTGCTGATAAGTGCTCCCTCTCTAACATATGCGCTACCGCAACATATCCATGCATCTCACACCATTGCACAACTCTCTGTGCCACCTAGCACTGTGCAAAACACTTGTGCCTCTCGCACTGTTGCAGCTTGCTAGCTATGAGCTATCCTGGGATTCCCTGCACTCTCGTTCTCTCTGCTGCTCCATCCACATCTGTCTGTACCCAATCAATCGGTTCCTACTACTCCACATTGGGGCTCCTATAGCAAGGTCTCATCCAAGAGGTTGGGTACCTCAAGGATCCTGCCCGTCCTCCTTGGGATGATCACTCTATATCACCCCACCTCCTACTTGGAGGTATGGCTGCATCCAATCCCTCTACCCACCTAGCTTGAAGTTTCCCCCTACTAGAGGTCTTTGCATGAGTAGATGTCTCTACTCGATCTTCACTCAGCTTCCCCTATTGTGGCTAGTCCACAACCTCCTAAAGTTGCTGCAACAATCATGGCTCCTCCACAATCGTCTGAGACTTATTTTGGCTCTACATGTTGAGAGGTAACATACCCTCCCTCTCAACCACTAAGTCTCCATCAGTTTCCTTGCTGCTCAAGGCTTTGCATGCATCTTGAACCTCAAGAATATACTGGTTCTTAACTTGTGAACCAATCTGCTTCACCTGTCTAGTGATGATGTGTCTAAGGAAAACCTTTCCCTTACTAAAGACTACATCATAGCCTCTGTCTTCCAGCATCGCGATTGACACCAAGTTTCTCTTCAGTCCTGGTACATACTTGACATTAGTCAAGGTAAGGCAAGATCTATGCTCCCTCTAAAAAATAACCCCGCCTACACCTGAGACACTATACTTCTCATCATTACCCATTGCTATGAGTATCGGGAGATTTTTCTCCTCCAAAGTACTAAACAAACTCTTGTCTCAAGTCATGTGGAAACAAGCTCCATTGTCAAGAAACCAACCACTTCCCATCATGGATGAAACCATGCATGAAATAAGCGAGAAATTCATCTCAAACTATGAAGCTAGTTCATCACCATCAGATTCCTTGGAGGAACCTTTCTTCTTGGACTTTCTCTTTGGGCAATTATTAGCATAATGACCCAACTCATGACAATGAAAGCATCTAACCTTCGACTTGTCAAACTTCTTCCCTCCTTAAGAAGACTTGGAATGGGATGCCTTCACTTTCCCTTTCTTAGCTTTAGAATCTAAAGCCAAGTTCTCTTCATCATCATGTTTTGATGAAGAAGCTCCACCCCTAGTGCTCCGTCTAATCTCCCCCTGCATTAAATCTAACCATAGTCATTCCCAATCTGGAAGTTTGTCCCTTCCATTCACTGAGTCCTGGTAGCTATGCTAGCTCTTAGAAAGGTCAAGGAGTGCTAGACTCACCATATCCTCATCATTTGTAGTGACTCCTACACTTGCAAGCTCATCTCTGCAGGTGGTGAGCTTGTTCAAGAATGTAGAAATAGAGTCACCCTTCTCACGCTTGATCTTTCGAAGCTTGTACTTCACCGCCAACTTCCTTTGATCACTACTATTATGATATAAATATTTCAATGTTTTCCACATTGCAAACGGACACTCCTTCCCATGGAGGCTTGAGACTATGTGATCTCGTACACCCTCCAAGAGAATTCTCCTAGCTCTAGCCACACACTTACCCCATTCCACCAGCTCAATCTTGTCAGTAGGCTTAGGGACTTCTTGATCAATGAAATCCTTAAGACCATTATCCTCCAAAACTACCTCCATGAGATCCTTCCAAGCTATATAGTTTGAGCTGCCATCAAAGGCATACTCAAGCCTCAAACCATTGAATGCCATCGATGAAATAGACGTGATAAGAACTTGAGATCTATATCAAGAATAAGAAACTTCGAATTCCCCCTACTAGTATATTGTTCTTGCTTTATCACCTATTCTCTGATACCATGTAGAAATTTCAATTGTAGAACAAACCGATATATGCAATGTCCTAAAGCATAATACTTATTCTACTTCTAAAAAACATTAAGCGGAAGCATAATCGAATTCATGAGCAACATCAAGTAGAATCATGCATAACTGATCAAGAGAAATAATCACACATAACACAAGATATATACAGGGGAAAGAACTAGCATAAAACCCCAACCATGTATTATCAATCAAGTGGAAATCCTCTTCACAATACAAAAGGAATTAGCTCTCAAGCTATTCAATTCTCAATGAACTATGAAGATATGATGATATGTCTCATGAACCAACCAAGCCCTATTTATATGGGCTTTACCTACGGTCCTTGCATAGTTTTCTTAGGAAATACTAGCAAAATCATATGCTATTAATTCCAAACATACCAAAATAACCAATGGTCCAACTATGCAATCCTTGAGGACACTAGTTCCTCAACCATCCAAAAACTACTTACTAGAAATAGTTAAGCACCTGATAGTACACTATCCCACATCTGATCTCAACTAGGTCTCTGACAAAACTGACATGCAACGGTTATCCATGAGTGAATCCTCAGCTATCTAAAGTAATAGTTGTCACATGCATGCAAGCATTAACAAACTATACTTTATTATTTTAACAACTTGTTAAAATAATCTAACTGGACTTGACTAAGTTAAACTAAGTCAACTGATCCTCTCATTATAGAACTGAACCTTATCTCCTTTAATCAAGGGACAAATTCCTAAATCAAGGGAGAAAATAATTGCATGATCTCACAAAGACTTCAAGTTTAATTTTCCATAATTAATTAACTCCACTGAATGAATTAATTAATATTTCCAACTGCTGTTAAGACCAAAATTAATTTTACTTCCTATAGATAGACTAGGGACTACTATAAATAGGAAGGGACCTAGAAATGTTATTTTTAGAAATTTCTATTTTTAGCAGTTCCACCTCTCACCCAATGTGGCAAATGACCTCACTGGCCAAACTGCTATTCTTAGCAGGTCTATTTTTAGCACATTCTAAATTTAGAATTTTTTGTTGCACACTTTTCAACAGTCTGTCAATGAAGTCTTCTTAGATCTGAATATAAAATTGAATGCATAAGGAGGCTGGTATTCGATTGATTGATTGTATAACTGAGAAGAGGTGATCTCTGTCGCTGCCTATGTAAATCTTTGTAAGTTGAAAGTAGATGTTCAATATATTGCTGGTTGGTACAGACTTGATTCAAAAGTTCATGTTTGCAATAGTTTTGAAGATATACGTAGGTTTGTTAACGAAAGTAGTGTATACATGCAGTTTGGGTTTATCCAAGTAGCGTATACACTCTAATGCATGATTTTTGAGGTTATAGCTAGTTCTGAATGATGATGCAGGTTTCTGGGTTCAACACAGTGTTCTGGTGTCAATGATCTGATTGTTCATATTAACTAAATGTTGTTTGATATAGTTTTAAGTTTAAAAGTGTTTTATGGGTCCAGTATGAAAATTGGATGAAACGTGGCCTTCAGATTTTGGTGTTGTGATCCAGGAGTATCCAATCTAAAAATTCCTTAAACGTGGTCCCTAGAGGAAGAAAGAAGGTTGTAGCCTTTTGTAGGTCAACGCCTACATACTAGTAATCATATTGGCTAGTACAAGAGCTAGGGGGTTACAGCTCCCTTCTAGTGGAAGCTGGAAAAGGGGAGATGGTTGTAGCCTTTTGTAGGTGGGTATCTGTGTACTGGCATGAGTCTGCACCAGTACAAGATTGTAAACAGATTTTCTTATTATTAAAAGAAGACAGAGATGACAACAACAACTGGTTTTCACCCACATTAGGTTTCCACCTTAAATCTTGGTGTTCATGTGTGTTTCTTATGTGTGATGCTTTATTCTACTTTTACTGCACTGTCTAATAAGTTACTGATGTACTAGTTTAAGATCAACACATAGATAAATTGTCTAAATCACAAGTTCTCTGGATATACGTTGGTTTCTTTAATCACAGTTGCATGTACACACTAGTTCACTTGACTGAAGTAGCATATATAAATTTGTTTGGGAAACAAATTCATTGATATGATAATGCTAATTCACCCCCCTCTCAGTACTATTTCCAACATATTGTACTGTAATCAGCTTCGATACCATGTAGATTTTCCTCTAGATTCGTAGCTCATGTAATTTCCTAAAACACAAGAAATAATCTACTCTACTCTTTAGATCAGAAGCCCATAAAGATCGATGAAAACATTAATCGGTAAGAGGAAGACAATCACAGGAAAATAACACAATAATGATTCAGGGAAAGCCACATCTCAAAATCCCTAATATCTATATTGTATTAACCAGAAATCCAAGATGAGAATGCAATGCTTGTTCTCACAAGAACAATCCTTGCACAAGTATAATCAATTCTCAACTCACAAGATAGCTCAAGCTAAATCCTTAGCCTATTCTAAAGCTCTCCAAGCCCCTATTTCCTTACACAATTCCCAAGAGGAATAGCCTCTATTTAATGAGGAATTCATGCTTCCAAAATTGCACAATCCAATCTAGGTCCTCTTCCTGATTACATGCATGATCTGTACAACTCGAATCATAATACAACTGATAGTACATTGTCCCTGCATTCTAGTCTCAACTGGGTCTTTCTCTAAATAGACATGCATGAGTTTCTCATGAGGGAAAATTCAATTATCTGGAGTAGCACCTGAGGATGTGCCAATGCACCAACTCACTACAAATCCTCTACTAGTTCCACAAACAGTTAGAACTTAACTATAACTCAGTCAAATTGAGTTATTTAATTACAACTCAAATAAACTCAATTTGGACCCCTAAAACTTAGGGATCACACTTAGATGACTCTAGATAGACTTCCAAATCAAATTTCCCAAGCTAACTAAGTCAACTTAACTTAGTTAACTATTACAAGTTGCTATGAGAAAAGAATTACAATTATAATTCACAATTTAATGCAAGGACATATTAAATTATCATTTCTAGATTCTATTTTTAACATTTCTTGTTTCTATTTTCAACAAGCTATCATGTTGCTTCATCAAAAGGGTATTTGAATATGTGTTAGCATAATATTTATTGGAAAATTTCCTTACACACTTTACTATTTGTAGTTATTATTGATAGTTTTACGAGTCTTCAAATTTGACTAGAAAAATAACAGAAATTTCGGCACGTTCTTGATAAGATATGGTGGATTTTTTTTGTAACTTCAGGTTACAACTATCAACTTTCATGATCTTGGGTGCCAATACTCATGTTGTCAACTTTTTATTGAACAAAAAAAAGGCCATTTTGCGATGATTTTTGGTGGTATTGGCTAGTTTATCGATGTGTTTTTTGATGATGTTGAATCCATTTCACTATCACAAAACATGATTCAAACACTCATGTTACTAGGTTTTATTTAAAAAAAAAAAAGCAAAAAAATCTGAATTGCGGTGATTTTTGGCCATGTGGGCGGGTCTACCATCTCGATAGACCATATCTATTATTATGTATCATAAGTTTATGTTTCTTATGAGATGCATATCAATGATCTTGAAGTAGGAGCAAAGTGCAAAGTAAATGGGCAGGATGCTTTGGGAATTTCGATTTTTTTTCCTATTACTGTATAAAAGTTGCCTTTGGTATCTTTAGTTACTATTTATTCAAAGTGTTGTGTATAAGGATTTTAACACGAGTAATAGTAATAGCTAGTGTTTGTGAAGAAAATGGATAATTGTAAAGTGAAACAAGATTTGAATATGTTTTTCATTGACAGGGCATTGTTTTCTTGCAAATAGTAAATGGGTAGCATGTGAAGGAAAGAAGTTATTTGCAGTGACACGATTAACTCACTTATTGAGATCGATGATAGATTTGACTAGTCAAGGACATACAAGTGATATTTGAATCTTTCAATAGAAGAGAATTTAACAAGAAACAAGATTTGGAGTACCAGATTAGTGAATGTTGGGTGTGTTCCATAGGTTTTTTATTTCATAGAAATTTTTTATCTCTATGCAAATAATTTTGATTTAAAAAAGAGGGAAATTAAGCTAGGAGCGACAAAGGTTCCTCTAAATCCGAATGCATTCATATGGTTATTCATGTTACCGAAACTGAACAAGTGTTTAGAATGGTCCATTGTGAATAGTTTCCTAGAGCCAAAAGGATGCAGAATTGGCATTGTGTGAGAATTCATTTATCCAACTTCTAAACTTCCTTCCCATATTTCTCTTGTAGATATTTATTTTTTTATGCAATTTTTTAGTGATTTTTTGTTCTCTTTTCCCATGTAGTAAGGAAAAAAGTACAACACATGTTATGAAATGCACTTTCTATGATCTTTATGAGGCATACAAAAATAATTGTATTTTTTATTGGACTAATGTCATTTCAAATGAATTAGTTGTTTGGTTACATAGATTACCCAAGAACAATGTCTTTATTATGATGACATATATGATAACACTTCGTATGTCAAGGCATATGTTTGATAGTTTGCCTTGTATTCCTCGATTCAACTTTTGCGAGGAACCAATGCAGTTATGATATCCTATATTGTGGAAGCACGAAGCTTCTCTAATTTTCTATTTAATTCAAGGTGTTTGTAAGCAAAGTGTATTGCATGGTAACTGCACAAGAGCCACCTCAAATATCTATAGAGGTTGAGGCTTTCCTAGCTAGAAAATGGTAATATGAGGAAAGAGAAAGCAATATGATTATACGAACTCATGGTTTTGAAGATAGGTCGTTTCTTTTGCCAATGTTTATTTTAGATAAGTATTTGGTTACGTAATTATGTAGGAAATATCATTACTTTCTAGCTATATTTGAATAGAAAAAGAAAAAAAAAAAACTATTTCTTTCATGTTTACTATTGGAAAAGTCACTATGGAGAATATGGCTCATGGTAAAAATTTTCCAAATTCTTTAAATACTTTTAACTTAAGTGAAGTTGAAGCTATTAAAGGTTTATATAGAGGAATAATTTTCACAAAACATCTTGAGCCTATGATGTACAGGAACTTGTTCTAAGAAATAGAGAGAAAAGCGAGGAAAGTCATAGTGTATCAACAAAAGATCAAAAAATGCTAGTATATACTTAATAGATCATCTGGATCAGAGTAAGATATAAGAAAAGTGGCACAAATCCTATGGGTAATATAAATCTTGCACATGTAGTAGTGGTTTGATTTCATCTCCTAACAAAAAAAGTAAAATAACTATTGGGAGTGAAAAACTTGTTGTCAATAGACTATTAGGTGGTGGGGATTACGAAGGGCTTCTTGAAATAGTTAGCATTGAAGAAGTTGTGGACATGGAAGTTGATAACGTTGTAATACCTCATTAGGTTAGTACTTGTTTGCAAGAAAACTAGAAAAATGGAGGAAATTTCTGAAGAGAGCATTACTTTTGATGACCATTTCGTCTCATTGTAGGACGCAAATTATGACAGGGGCGGTAAGAGATTGAAGATTGAAAGGGTACAACTTTCCATTATAAATTTTGTTGATCATGCAGAAATGAATGTTCATTTATCTTTGGTTTCAATGTGAGTGTTGATGAAATTGCATCAAGCTAGTGGTGAAGCGCTTGCAATTTTTGTTAGTCGACAACAAGAAGAAAATATGAAGCTAAAGGTAAAAATAAAAGAGTTAGAAGATACTCTAAGCTCGGGTCCTTTGTTGAAGACTTTGATGGGCCTCTAAATTAGACATAAATTAGGGCCCATCTAACCATCCTCAGCACATTAAACCTCTCTTTTTGCATTAGATGACATATTTTAACTTTAATATGTTCAATAGGAAGGTTTAGAGATAATTACATATTTGTGCCTAATATTATTTATTTTTGTAGAACATTTGTGAGGATATTGGGTAGATTATGAAGATTTGGAGGAAGAGATAATATAGGGACTTTCTCCCTACTATAGGATTGATCAATATTGGATAATAAATGAACAAAATATCATGAAATTATTGACAAATTATGGAGCTCCACTTCTTGAGAAAATCTAGGGATGTGTTCCTTGTCATTTAATGTAGATTAGTAGTGTTGGGAACCAAATCCACTATTTGAGGGATTTTGGAGGGGAAATCTTCCTCCTTTCAAGGAGAATGATTCCTCGTCACTTTGCATAAGTACCAATTCAAATTAGCCTCTAGGGGCATGTATTTCTTAGTCTTCCTATGGAGAAAACTTGTATTTTTCGCAGCTCCACTTTCATTTCTAGCAGAGATGTACTTGGAATGATTCCAATAATGAATTTTGGTGTCATTTCTAGCTTCTAAAGCTTGTTATCCTTCATAGGGATCTGATTAACCTTGGGCTTGGCCATCCCAGGAGCCTTAGATCTCTTTTTTATAATTTTATTTTCTTCTTTTCACTTCTTATTCACATGCATCTCTTATTCTTGTGTTTCTTATTTCTACATTTAGTATTGATGCTTC
Source organism: Pinus taeda (assembly GCA_000404065.3). NCBI lineage: Eukaryota > Viridiplantae > Streptophyta > Pinopsida > Pinales > Pinaceae > Pinus > Pinus taeda. Next base: position 105,197 of record APFE031753063.1, read on the forward strand.
TTTTGCTATAGGATTGGGTTAAGTGATTCAAGTAAGTAATTTTCAGTTATTTACATATTCACAATAATTATGCATCCTTATAACAACTTTGAAAAGTCATTTTCATCATTGAGCTACTTGGATTGGTTTACTAGTTCACAAATCTAGAATTTCTGGAAGTCCCTTGTTGCAAAATAGTAGTATTTTCTGTTATTTTTTAGAACATGTTAATGAGATTCATTTTGATTTTATTCCACTTGGATTTTTTCATAAAAAAATTCAAGTTAATAACAAAACTCACTCCATTTCATTTTCACTTGATTAGGTTATGAATTTGATAAGTTAACTAGCTCACTAGTTCTTGAATTTTCAATTTTTAGAATAGTAATTTTCTACTATTTTTTAGCACATGTTAACAGGGGTATTTTGGAGTGATTCCAATTTGAATGGAGATCTAATATATCTTAAATAAAAAAAAAAAAAAAAAAAAAAAATCCATCCCATTTGAATTTTATTTACTTGGGAATTTATCAAGATTCTCACTCTTTTAGCATTACAAGCCTCCTGTAGCAATCACTCAAGCAATTTTAGTAATTTTGAGTACACACTTTTTGAGAAATTGGATGATGGTAACATGCTCAAGAAATTTTAGAAAATTGTTAGGATGATGATAAAATTATGGTAACATGATCAAGCAATTTTATCAAATTCCAATGCACACTTTTCGTGAAATTGACCTCTATCACCTACAGCCATTTTTTATTTTTCTTGATATTCATGCATCAATTGGCCAAGATTTTTTATAGGGATGTGAATAAGGACGATGACAACATGCTAAGAAAAAATCAGTTCAATCTAGTCTACCGTTTGAGAGATATGGATAAAACATTTCTGCTACATAACACATATTTCATTAAATTTGGAAATAAATAGTGGATATAGAATTTCAAAATAGCCGAAATACACAATTATAGTGATGTGATTGTCCTGAAATGCTGCAGGAGGAGCCTAAAATGCTACATGGGGAAGATCTAATTGTTGGAAAGGGTAAAAAGGTTATGTATTCTTTAGGAAAGGTTGAGATAGCTCCCCCAACACCACTTTTGTCACCCATCTAGTCCATCTAGCTAAAATTCATCTTCAAATTCCACTTTGACATACATAAAAAACACAGAGAAAGATTTACTTTCAATGTTTTGACCACCTAAACTACCTCCTGATGATTTTATTTTTTTCCTTATACCTTTTTTTACTTACTCTCAGCTCCACATGCAATATAAGGTCTCAAATAAAAATTAAGTGATTTCTACAGGAGGGAAATTCCTTGTGTAGAAGCCTATATAGTCACATCAAAATACATATTTATCCTTGTCATATGTGAACAATAAACCTACAAAAATTTCATTTTTTCAGTAGTACAACCTACGGGAACCTTTTGATAAAAGTTTTGTTATAGAAATTTTTGGGCACTTCAACCCCAATCATAAATATCCATAATCTGAGGGCTCCTAAGTCCCTAAAAGTGTTGCTTCACTACCTAAACGAACAAGGTCAGCTGATTACATCATCTCCCAGAAGTTCTCCACTAAAAACTGCTTAGAAATGGTCAAAACTGGACCATACTGAATACCCAGTGCAGAGGGTGCAATGCCATATCACCTTCCCAGTGTAAAGGGTGTGATGCATATTGAATGGCCCTCTATAGGGTGCGATGGTCGAGAATGGACAAATGGAAGGGACAATTTGCGAGGTGGAAGATCATGGAATCTTCCAGAAGCTTCCCCTTTGACACTTGCCTCTCTGTTTTCGACCAGGGATGAGTAAGAGATCATCAGTCTCCAAGTGGAATCAAGAACTATCGGAGAGAGAACACTAATCAAGACCCCAGAAGATGACTCACCCCCTACAAACATCTATATATGGATCCCTCATCACAGAGATTTGGGGGCTGGAATCTTGTATCTTGTAGAGAAGTGTTGTTGGTTTTCTGGTGTAACTTCATAGTGTTGGGTGATCTAAGCTTTACTTCAGGTGAAGAAAGGCTTTCTTGCTGGAGGATGATGCTGGGTCAGAACATATGGTTGTAATCCTATTACTATTTTTGATCTTAATAAAGCTATTCAAGTTTTCCTCCATATTTATTGTATGTTTGTTTATATATGCATTTCTATGGTTAACACATATCTGGTCCTGTGTTATTTATGAATATAGATCTTTGTTCTTTGATAGTAGCATGTTGCTTTGATTCCACGGATACTCTTTGAAGTTGGGCAGACGAAGAAGAAGCAGCAAAGATCTATGAGGAAGGAGAGGAATCAAGCAAGGAAACCAAGAGCAAGACTAAGGTTGGTCTCCTTTGTTCCACTCTTATCTATTTTCATAAAGGAAAGTGAAAGTAGACTTTACTTGTTTGTTTCTAAGATAGCTACTAGTCTTAGTGGGAATAGCAGCTCCGAGTGGACACTATTCCCGGTAATAAAATGGCGACTTCGCTAGGGAGCGAATAGATAGTTTGTTAGCCGATCTTTGTTTCTTTTATAAACTTATAGACAGAGCCTAAAGTCAAGCCAGCTAGCCTTTGAACTGTATTTGTTATACAAATGCAAAGTAGATCAATGATGCTTCAGTCTTTCTCTAGGTTTTGTTTATGAATTAAACAATTGATCTGCAAACATTCTAATTTCCCTAAGTGGTGGCTCTAGTAACCTCCTTAGATCAACCCCTGTGATTCACATTTACTAAACATCACTTAGTCGGCCTAAATCCCTGAACTGAATTGCAAATTGTGAGAAAAAACTTGTCAAAAGTCTCGCATTGGTACCATCACACCCTAACTTCAAGGCAGTTTGTATGCATCGCACTTCCCGTGTGCAGTAGGTGCGTTGCACACTGAATCCACTGTGTGACAGGTGCGATGGTCAGGAAAGGTGAACTTTACCTTCAGACTTTGGTTTTGTCTTCACTATTTTCTGTTCTATTCAGGAGTTTTGCTGTCTGTGGTCAGTATATCTCTACGAAAACCCCCTTCTCTTACATCATTCCACCTCTATTGTGAAAAGAACTATAATTGTTTTTATGTATTGTGTGCCATTTTCAGTTCTCTTTTGCAAAGAAGTAGCATAGTCGAACTGTCGTTTCTTAATCTGAAAGTGTCGTAAGTGTCGTTTTTAGTTTTAAAAGAGAATCCCATTGTTCTTGATAGTTGATTATAGTCACTCTTGCATATGATTTGAATTAGTAGTTTTTAAAGTGTCGAAAAGCAATTTTCATTTCGAAATCGCAAAGTGTCTCCCTTACCTTCACTTCATTTTGAAAAGAAATTTGTTGAGTATTGTCGCTTTGAAAATAATTCAGATTTGCACTTAGCTTTCTTATCGTCATTCATACATTAAGAAGGCTGCAAACAAATACATGCATGTGCAGTTGCATTTAGACTGCTTCGTTTGATTTAGGACAGTGCATTTAGTGTGTGCTATGTGCTCTTTGTTGAAATATTCTCAACTTTCTTTCCTTAGTAGCTAGGATTTTCATTGCCAAAATAAGATTAAATAGATCTTTATCATCTTAGACTGCATTTTAGGAATTGTATACACATCATGTGGTGAACCTAAAAGGAAATTTTTTAAACAAGATCAACTTAAAATAAATTTAATGAATCTAATAATGCTTTGGAACCTAACGCACAACATCTAGAGGTCTAAGCTAGAGATGTATTTTGGCATCGTAAAACTTGGTAACTGTTGTTTTCATTGTTGGTTGGGTGATTCCTCCACTCTGAGATGGTAAGTGCTAGTACGGACTTGTGCTCCCACGTACCATCGAGTATATATTGGGAGACCACAATAGGCTGCATCCTTTATCCTTAGGAAGCTGTGTCTACCTCCCTATTGATCACAATGCACTAAACACAACATTCAAAAATATTGACTGTCGTACCGTAGAAAGTATTCTGCAGTTTAGTGCATTGGTTTGGTAATCCCCTCTGCCTAGATTTCCAGAGTAGTCCATTTTTCTCCTTTTCAAACTCCTTAAAAGAAAAGGTCCATCTGAGCACTTGTCACTTCAGGCTCATTAAAAATTGAAGGTGACTAGAGTCATCTTTTATTTTTTCTCGACTCTTAAAAATTGAAAAACAAGTTGTGTCAAAGCATCTAAAATTCATTTAATTTGAAAACATTTTCCCCTTTTATTTTGAGTTGATCAAGTAATCCGCAATCATGGAAGAAAGTCAATCAAAACCACATTATTCCCGGAGACTTATGAGTCAACCTTCATTGACTCCAGAAGCAAAACCATTCCGGAAAAAGCGAACTCGTTTAACCGGGTCAAAGTCCCCTAGGTTGGTTGGAGCCAGTACTCCGACATCCTCAGAGACTCCGGTTACTCCGAACATTTCTGGTATCCCTGCCTCTATAGGAGAAATTCTGTAGCAACAAAAGGACATTACAACTGATCCTAGTGTGATGGTAAACACTTATATTCTTGAACCAGCTCCATCTACAGCTGATTTGGAAGGTGTTATTCCCCAACCGTCTGCCACTATAGAACTTATATCTTCTTCGGCACCAGAAATATTTTACGAACCTGACGGTCTGCCTCTTCCTCCTGGATTGATTTCCATAGAAGAGATTGTGGAAGATCCTCCATCTAACACTCCAACGCAACTTGGAGCTGGGATCACCCTATATCCTTCTTCATCAGAAGATATTCACCCACCATCAGAAGTTCCTGAAGAATCGCTAAGGAATCTTTTGGATAGGCTTAATATGTCTGAACAATCGTCGACATCAAGGACTGTGTTACCCGACACAGCAGCAACAGAAGCTCCTATTGTTACTCCAACAATATTCGTCGGCATGCCATCTGTCCCAACCAGCTCTCAATTGCTGGAAGGAGTCCATCTAGGGGCTATTTCGATAGTATGGATTGTTCCCGTTTGTTCATCCGGAATTGTATCTAGAATCTCTTACGTTGAGTCTTAACAAATTGATCCTTCACAGTGTCAATTTGGGCAAATCGGTCCCCAAAGGCAAGTCATTCCTTTGAGTACTGGATTACCATCGTATGGAGGGCCGTATACCCTTTCATTTCCTTCTTTGGAAGGACAACCATGCGAGAGTTCACAACAAAATTTAGGCTATGCTGGAATTACAACTAGCAGTTGGGTGCTAATCCTGCCTCAACAACTAAGAGTTGTATGCTCAATGCAACAAAGTTTACCTATGACAAATATCCCCACTACGCCGAATATTGTGGCAGTATCACAAGTACAAGCGTTTCCAGTTGTATGCCAACCTCAAGTTTCACAGGTTATAATGCAACAACCCCTTGTACCTACGACACAACTACAATCACCAACTAGTGGAATGACACAGGTTCAAATGGGGATCACCAACCCCCATCTTGGTCAAACAGTTAGTACTAGACAACAGCCCATGACTTCACAACCATGGCTGGTGCAATACAACAACCACAATTCCAACAAGCTTACCAAGGATATGAGCAACAAGTCTTTGCAAGTAATGGGCAGTCGTATCAACCATATCATAATGGTTATGCCCATCAGCCTTACCAAAGTTACCAACATCAAATGCATTATGCTGGTATGTAAAGACCAACTGCTCAAGCGATTCCATCTTATCCTAGGTATGCTCAACCAAGCCTGAATCAACAGTTGCCTTTTGTGGCAACTTTAGAGTTACTAGATCTAAATGGAATAACAAACGATCCAATTGCCTACCCCCCTTGGTGGCCGGCGATTCCGCATAAACTTCTGTCTGATATTCTTAAATTTAATGGAAATCCAAGTGAAGACCCATCAAATCATGTGATGACCTTTCATCTATCATGTTCATCAAACACTCTCAATGATGATTCGATCAGGCTTCACCTCTTTCAGCGAGCACTAACTGGTCCGGCAGCAAAGTGGTATATAAAATTTCCTAGAGCTTCGTTTGATAACTTCAGTACCCTAGCCACAACCTTTTTAACCCATTTTCAGTTACCCATAAGGTACGAAACAGGAACCGAGCTACTTACCAATTTCAAATAGAAGACGGCCACTCACATATCCGATCATATTCATGAATGGCGACGTCATCGTAGAATGGTAAAAATGTATGTTCTTGATAAGCTATTGTCTGAATGGTTGATTAAGTCACTATTACCTGCTATTACAGAAGATGTGGCAAAGGGAGGAATCATCACTGAAGAGCAAGTTATTGCTCGTGCACAATATCTAGACTTGATTTATACTCAGTCTAGCATGCTCTACGATAAAATCCCTGATGCTCCTAGGCCATAATTTTATGTTCCTCCGCCTCCTAAATCAAACAAAGACTCTCATGTTGGCAATGGAGGATAGGTACGACAAGCACTAAATCCATAAAGGCTACATCAAAAAAGGCCCACACGGTTTCGAGTCAAAATGCAAATGAGGAAATTCTAGCCTCAGAAGTAAATGCCGTATCGATAGACAAAGGCAAAGAACCCAAGCAACTAGGAGGTAAGAAGAAAAACAAGGGAAGAAGAAAATCCAGGAGGACTCATCTCCTAAAAAATCTTCTACAAACCCTTCTGAGGATAGGAAACCAAAAACTCCATGTCATATATGTGATGAGGATCACTGGACTAGAGATTGTCCATATAAAGATGAACTTAGAAAATCCTTCAAAAGTTCAAAAACCTCCGTTGTATTGACTGATCCGTTTCCGAACCCAGGAACAAATCTGGTTGCTAGCAAAAATGCTTCCCTGTCCCAAGTGCTAATGTTGTTGGTTTCAAAGCAACTGAATGATGCTCTGATATCGACAAGGAGTAAAGATTACGAGAATCCATAGATGTTGAATAACAAGGATAATGATAAACCTAGTAGTTCAACAACAACTTTGACTAAAGTTGTGACACCCATCATTCCTGAATTAACGATAAAACTACCAAAGGGAGTAGTACACAAATTGACGTTTAATCCTCGTGCTAGAGCAGTACAACACTATAATATAGTGGAGGATTTAACCCAATCGCCCTCCGCGATGTCGACTCTTGAGGTACTACAAAACTACACCTCCCAAAAGCAGGCTTTATTATCAGTAATAAGTGGGATTGACCCAATGGATTCCAATATTGTATCTTTTAATCACGAAGGATACGACCCTCAGTTACCAGCTCAACTAGCTTTCCTAATTCAAGTGAAAGCCCTCAAAAAAACTATTCATAGAACAATTATTGATGAGGGGGCATCCACATGCATCATGTCGATGAGTTGCTGGAAAACTCTAGGGTCTCCATCCTTGTCGCGATCGTCGATGACATTGAAAGCAATTGATGGACGAACATACACCCCATATGGGATACTAAGTAACTTGCAAGTCGAACTGGGGGGCAAAACAATAGAAATCGATGTTGAAGTCATCGACGGAAACCTCGATTACAAAATCCTACTCGGAAGACCCTAGATATATGCCATGGCAGCCATTGTGTCGACCTACTTTAGGAAAATTGCATTCCCTCCCAAGGAGGAATTACAATCATCGACCAACAAACTTTTCTACCCAACAATTCGCAAGTTACGGGAAGCATTCCGATGATCCATGGAAGCCCTAGCATGCTTCACAATATCGAAGTAGGCCTACTAAAAGACCCCACATTAATCGAAGCTTTTACCCTACCGCCTCCAACCAATTTGGCGGAAGTGGCTAACGTAGGAACCTACAATATGATATCTTCCATTCAAAAGATGTCAAAAAATGATGTTAAAATGGATCATCTATAGGTATTGCCTCTAAATCCACTGGAAATATTATAGCAATCAATGTTTTCAGCTTGGGAGGCAAACCCGTATCAATGCTCATCAAGCGTTTGGATAGATAGGTCTAAGGAATGTGGTACCCCTTTAGATCCTTGGTCGCAAGTACACTCTACAAATGAAGGAATCATTCAATCGATGATGATTGACGGGGCACCATGGGAAGATTACCACCACCATTCCCATCTTCTGAACTGGAAAGAAGATAATTCCAACAACCTAGAACATCCTTCAGTATTTGACTTTCTACCGAATACTATAAATACAATGGATTCTGAGAGAAACCTATTCAATATTGAAGAGACTAATGCCATAAATATCTCAACCAAAACAGATGTTGTAGAGAATATTCATGTCGAAAAATCTTGTTCTTCTTCAGAACTGGAAATATATAACGCTCTCTTTCGCGAGTTTAGAGATGTCTTTGCTTGGTCATATGATGAAATGCCAGGTATTGACTCGAGCATAATTGAACATGAAATTAAGATGTATCCAAATGTCAAACCGGTACGACAACGACTACGGTAGGTGCATCCCAAGAAAGTCGTTTCCATCAAGGCAGAAGTTGAAAAACTCCTCCATGCTGGTTTTATTTACCCGGTTCCTCTAACCGATTGGGTATCTAATATTGTTCTTGTGATGAAGAAACATGAACGATTAGAGTGTGCATTGATTACAGGAATGTAAATCAAGCTTGTCCGAAAGACAACTACCCTACACCCTTTATTGACTAGATAATTGATGAATGCACCAAATGCAAAATCTTTTCATTTATGGATGGATCTTCCAGGTATAATCAAATAAACATCCACCCACAGGACCAGTCAAAGACTACATTCATTTTTTCGTGGGGCACATTCGCATATCGCAAGCTACTCTTTGGTTTAAAGAACGCGGGGGCAACTTTTCAGAGAGCAATGAACTATGCTTTCCATGGCATCAAAAACATCGTTCAACCATATCTCGACGATCTTCTAGCTCACTCATGAAAGCGGACCGATCATCCGCGGCATTTGAGAGAGATATTTCTACGTTGTCGACACTACAAGATACGACTCAATCCACACAAATGTGTGTTTTGTGTCAGTTCTGGTCATTTACTTGGCTTCGTGGTCTCAAAGGATGGGATTCATCTCGACCCATGCAAGGTTCAGGCAATCATCGATTTTCCTCCACCTTCAAACTTGCTTCAGATTCAGAAACTCCAAGGGAAAGCAAACTTCCTTAGGAGGTTCATTCCAAATTACACCAAACTAGCTAAAGGTTATACTCGTCTATTGAAAAAAGAAGTACCCTTCATTTGGGATCAGGTCGTGCAAGCTTCCTTTGATGCTTTAAAAAAATCTCTAATAAAAGCTTCATTAATGTATGCTCTTGATTATCAAAAAGACTTTAACCTATATCTGGCTGTAGCAAATATGACCATAGCAATGGTAATAGTTCAAGAGGGTACTGGAATTGAACATCCTATATATTATTTAAGCCGAAACTTAAAAGATACGGAAATGAAGTACTCCTACGTTGAAAAGCTAGCCCTGGCAACTATTCAAGCGATACAAAGATTTCGACACTACATCCTCTTTAGAAAAACTACCATTTTATCAGATTGCAACCCCATGACTTATATATTGTCGCGACAGTTTCTGGGGGGAAAATATTAAAAATGGATAGCAATTTTACAAGAGTTTGATCTGGAATTCAAAAAATCCAAATCAAAGAAAGCCCTGGTATTCGCGAAGTTACTATGTGATCTCCCATCAACATCCAACGATGCAACATCCGAAGAAGCAATCGTGGATAAAAATTTGTTTCTGATATCTTCAAGCAATCCATGGTATGGAGATATAATCATCTATCTCCAAACACAAACATATAGGTCTAATACCTCACGCTCCAAACAAAAACGAATTTGATACTAAGTGAAAGACTACGTGATCGTCAGTGATACCCTTTACCGTCGTGGTATCGATACAATTCTGTGGAGGTGCCTCACCCGAGGAGGCCGAAAAACACCTAAATGATTGTCATTCAAGCACATGTGGAGGGCATCAATCTGGTTATGCTACAGCACAAAAATATTTGCGAGAAGGATACTTCTGGCCAACAATGTTCAAAGATTGCATAACCACAGTTAGAAGTTGCCATGCTTGCCAAATTTTCGATAGCAAAACTAGACGACCACCCACACTGCTGCAACCAGTAGTTTTTGTTGTGCCATTCGCAAAATGCGGCATAGATTTCATGACATGTAACCCCACCTCGGCCGAGGGGCATGGGTATATGATAGTCGCGGTAGACTATTTTACCAAATGGGCCGAGGCGATGCCTACATTAAACAACAGCAGCAAAACGACTGCCCTTTTCTTTTTTAATCACATAGTCTCCAAATTCGGCGTTCCATAGGCCATAGTCACAGATCATGGGTCACAGATTATAAGAACAATAAACAGAGGTATGTTCAAAAGATTTACCCATAGCACCCCACTGCTCGCCGACTGGCAGCACCAAATCCGGGTCACCCTGGAAATCCATGCCAACATATGGAAAATTAGCATAAACCATCTCCTGATGATCGAACCACTTGAAGAAAGTATTAGAAAAGGAAATCTGAGGCTAGCTAGCATGTCGAGACATGAGGTCAACCCATCTCTACATCCGTGGTTCAGTCGATGGAGGTAGGCCAAGTGAGATGTACTGCGGCTGCATAAGTGGGATCCTCTCCAAAGCGAAAGTGGTCAAAATAGAACCATAGCCGAAGTTCTTGGATCTTCTACTTTTCACCTTGGTCAGTTGTTCTTTCATCACATAGAGTGCTACATCACACTAGTTGAACACCTTTGGTTCAAGGAATTCCAAAGCATACTACATGTAAGAGGCTCAGAATTCAAAAAGAAAAGAATTCCATTGAAGAACACAAGTTTAGCTCCTACCTGGTCCAGACGGCGTCAATAATTGTCCACAAAATCTCCCGGAATCAGCTGGTCAAAATTGGGGGGGGGGGGAGCACCTCTAGAGCTCCAACAAACCAAGTTCAAATGAAATGGTAAAATGAGAGGTAAAAGTCACTTTTAAATTACCATTCACGTAATTCAAGTAAGATATTAGTGTTCTTAACTCATTTATCAAGCATATGTTTTCATTTCTAATCGGTTTGATGAAGCAATTGAACAGGTAGTACAATCTTTGAAAGGGCAAAATGCTAATGGTGAATCAAGGAATCAATGACCATTATCACGAGCAGTTTTAACGAGGAATTTAAGCTCGTTAAAAAATAAACATATGAAAATGAGCAAATGTTTCCCCCAGAGTTTAAGCTCATTAAAAAATGAACTAGTAAATAACCATTGTGAATGCCTTATCGTCAGCTTTTGAGCCTTGGTTGTGTTCTAATCATCACCTCCACTCTGTTTTTAGCCGATCATTCGCCTCCATTTGATTGTTTACCCTTTCAAGGAATATCTGTGAAGAGGAATTCTATTATCCATCCTTGTGACACTGTCGTGATTGGAAAATTCCAAACCTTACCTAGAATCAACTGCTACCCGAAATCATCACTCGTTCCTCGAAAAATGAGTCTCTTTTAAGCTCTTTTCAACTGACTCGTAAAATATGAAAATATTGTCGAGCGATTAGCCTCTCCGACTCGTTAAATTCATTATAAGTGCTATCCATCCTCTAGATTTTAATATTTTTGGACTTGAGGGATTATTACACAAAACGATCGAGCGCTTGTCTTGTTCGGCTAGTTAAAAATATCAAAAATTCATCCCTTTCATATTATTTTACGCTTTTTCAGACTTAAGAGATTATATGACAAAAAAGAATCTTTGGATTTTCCTTTATATCCCTTTCACACTCTCTAAAATTGAAAAGGACCAAGTTATCTTTTTCGTTAAACTCGTTAAAGCCGAATAGAAAAAAACTCGTCCGAATGGATGAGAACGAGTTTCACTGTCACTAGGCTCGCTAAAATATAGCGACAAGTTCGCTGGAAGGGCGGATTATAGAAAAATCATATGTTATCCTCCTCAATCTTGACAAAAATAAAGGGGTACTAGTCAGCAATGACTGGGGAAAATTGGGAAGAAAACTTGAAGAAACTTTATTGGTAGCAAGTCGCTCTTAAACATGACACTTTCCTTCCGCATCAAAGTCGGGTCAGGTTGTTCTGTTCACTGGTCATATCACCATTGCTCCATCACACCATTCATATTTGGGGTTAACATTACCAATCCATCATTAGTTTCACTGATATGTTCAAGAGAAGTCATTCAGAAAATTCGCCTGTGTCTCACCCACTGCAATACATTCACACTCCATTCTTTTCATGACTGCCACCCTGAACACTATATCATCAGATTGTTTTCACCTCCAAAATAATTTGCTTCATTCCATTTTGTAGATGTGGGATTCATTAAGGCCCTCCTACAATGGGTCACTTCTTGTCGACATCAACTCATTATCCAAGAAGTTGACCTAGGAACAACCCTTTCAGTACTTTTAAGCTTTCATGCCTCAATGGCAAGTTTCTCACTTTTGGCGACAGGTTTACATTAATGGCCTTCGACTGAGAGATTTTGCATGGTTTTTTACACCAAGTCCTTTTTCACACCCCGTGAATTGTACTGTAGTACCTTGAGGGTCATTGTCATTATTGGTGATTCCTCTTGCACCTGTTAACATCGTACATCATTTGTTGGTAATCAAACGATGTCTTTCCATGCTCGACTCCAGAACAATTTTTCACATGGATCGACTTGTACTTTGAGTGAAGATTAAATGAGTTTTGAAGACCCTGGATCTAGTTTCATCCATCCAGGCTGCGATATATTTAGGAATATAAAGACATCAAATGTACATCATTGCCAAATAGATGATCATCCAAATCAAAGGATGATGAGTCCGAATCATCAGTCTACCACACAGACGATTGTCTGTCCTATGTACATGAAAATGACTTTATAAAGCTAAGCATGGGAATGCCCGCCTCAGCTAAATCATGAAAAGTTTTTGCCAAGAGAATGTATTGTATTGTATCTTATTACAGGTCACCTCCCAGCTCGAAAAAACTTTGGATCCTCATGGTAAAGCATTTCACCCGACATCAAAAGATTAACGACCTCACGCTTTAGGCGGCAGCTGTTATAGACATTTTTGGGCACTTAAACCCCAATCATAAATGTCCATAAGCTGAGAGCTCCTAAGTCCCTAAAAGTGTTGATTCACTACCTAAAGGAACAAGGTCAATTGATTACATCATCTCCCATAAGTTCTCCACTAAAAACTGCTCATAAATGGTCAAAACTGGACCATACTAAATACCGAGTGCAGAGGGTGTGATGCATATCACCTTCCCAATGTAAAGGGTGCGATGCATACTGAATGGCCACTCTGTAGGGTGCGATGGTCGGGAATGGAAAAATGGCAGGGAAAATTTGCGAGGTGGAAGATCATGGAATCTTCCAGAAGCTTCCCCTTTGACACTTTCCTCTCTATTTTCGACTAGGGATGAGTAAGAGATCATCAATATCCAAGTGGAATCAAGAACTATCAGAGAGAGGACACTAATAAAGACCCTAGAAGATGACTCACCCCCCTACAATCATCTATATATGGATCCCTCATCACAGAGATCCGGGGGATGGAATCTTGTATCTTGTAGAGGAGTGTTGTTGGTTTTCTGGTGTAACTTCCTATTGTTGGGTGATCTAAGATTTACTTGAGGTGAAGAAGGGCTTTCTTGCTGGAGGATGATGCTGGGCCAGAACATATGGTTTTAATCCTCTTGCTATTTTTGATCTTAATAAAGCTATTCAAGTTTTCCTCCATATTCTTGTATGTTTGTTTATATATGCATTTGTATGGTTAACACATATCTAGTCCTATGTTATTTATGAATATAGATCTATGTTCTTTGATAGTAGCATGTTGCTTTGATTCCATAGGTTCTCTTTGAAGTTGGGTAGACGAATAAGAAGTGGCAAAGATCTATCAGGAAGGAGAGGAATCAAGCAAGGAAACCAAGCGCAAGACTAAGGTTGGTCTCCTTTGTTCCACTCTTATCTATTTTCATAAAGAAAAGCGAAAGTAGACTTTACTTGTTTGTTTCTAAGATGGCTACCAGTCTTAGTGGGAATAGCAGCTCCAAGTGGACACTATTCCCAGTAACAAATTTGCAAATAAAAAATGAAATGTGGATGTTTCCTTTGAATTGAGCCTGATAAGAAGGGGAATTGCAATTATTTTTAGATGAGCATGAAATCAGCCTTCCTCCAGGCAATATAAGAAAATTGTTTTTTTTCCTCTATTAGTGTTTATGAGTCACTAATGATCAAATGTACTCTTTCAGTGTCATTTGATAGGTTCCTAGGTCAAATTGTTATAGTTTCAAATAAATTTTCAAATAAAACCTGATCATTGGTCAATTCTAGGTCATTACTACTCCCTCCATACTGAAGGTCATAAAATGTTGTCATGGTCTTGTCATCACTCCTTGTGATGGGTCACCAAAAGAGTGTCTTGGTCATCATTAAATGTCATCATGTCATTGGCATGCATATTGCAAGGTTTGAAAGGTCTCTAATCATGGTCTTAGATATTCAATTGGTGTCATCATTAGGTCATATCCTCAATGAGTCATATAGGAGCCATGTCATCACCATAGTCCTCATCATGGGCGTAATAATTAGGGAAAAAATGTTCAAAGAGATTTATAAGGTACATTTCTCACCTCATGAATATGTAACCTTGCATAATAAAGTTAAAAGGCTGCAATATACTATTACATTTCGCCATTCCTCAAAAAACCTTATGTGATATCATACCATACCTAAGCAAAAATTGACTTTCCAAGCTATAAAATACCATCCAAAGCATTCATTTACTCATTAATCTCTCTAAGAATCTCTTCATCACCATTCTCCTTCATCTCAACCATCAAAACCTTCATTTCCATCAGCAAATCACTTTGTCTCCTAGCACATTATGCATTTGTTGTGCTTCTGGCCAGGGTTGCATTTTTGGATTTTGAAAGGAAAGTCAAGGCATCTTAGGGTTTTCTTCTTCAAGACATGGTTTCATCATTCTAAAACATGTAAGTTAAGTTTTCCATATCCCTCTCACGTAGAATTTCTTCTTCAAATGATCAGAATCATCTCTTAGGGTTTCTACAATGCCCTTTTGCTGCGCTTTTGGAAATTTTTGTTTTTTACATGTGTTTAAGGGAAATATCCTAAGTTTTCTACACAAACACCCTTGAAAATACTAAATACACCCTCCCCAACCTTTTCCTTAATCAATTTCTCCAATTTCCTAGTTTTCCTAAAGAAACTAAGCTAGTGTTGCACTTTTGTTGAGCTTCTATCTTTTTCCTGTATTTTACATTTCCTACACCCTTCCCCCTACCCATCTTAATAAATTTCACTACCCTATCACTCCTAACACCCATCCATATCTCCTGAAAGTTTGAAAAAAATTTCCCTTACCCTTATCCCCTCTATTTCCTTCCCCAAATTACCCCTTCTTTTTCCCTTGTTTTCCTACCTCACTTCCTATCAAAACTAGGGTTTTCTGCCAAGCAAACCAACAACATGGCCAGTGAAAAAAATAAGTAAAACAAGGGAGGAAAAGTATCCAGATATGAGCCAACTCATATGCAGGAGATAGATATCTCACAGTTCATCAAGAGTTGTTTTGAAACAATAGGTTGTCTAGGGTTTTGTGAAATAATTCAAGGAGTGGGTTGCCATGCCAAATTGACTAACCTCTTTGATACAAATTTCAAGGGAGACAAAGCCACAATAGTAGGGATAGACTTCATCATATTAGTAGATTTCATAGTCTCAGCCACAAGTATCACTAACCAAGGAGAGATTTGTTTTAAAGGGATGGATTTAGCCATTGAAAACTACAAAGCATTCCTAAAACCACATTACAAAGATGCTCCCTCTCACATCTTTCGTTTCAGAAAATTATCAGATAGGTATTCTCCTTTGATGAATGTTAGCATGAAGTATTTTACTTGTGAAGGGAGGTTTTCTAGACTGTATCAATATCACATGAGGCTGATGATGCACTTTAATTCTATCAAACCACTGAACTTGCCCCATTACCTATTCAGAAGCTTAGTCAAGATGACTGATAAGGTACAAAGAAAAGGGAAATATCACCAAGCAAGTCTATTTCATCATGGTTTCATAAAAATCATTGTTTTTCATCAGCTTTCATAGGTTAATGTATCATGGGAAACATTCAGCCAATTAGGGCCTTTTATGCCCACCATTAGTCAACCTAGCAGTCAAAGCACTCCATTGGCACCATATAGGCCTCAAGAGGTTGGCTCATCAAGTAGGCCATCAATGAAAAAGACTTATAGCCTAGGAAAAATAATAGTGTTTTCTCCTGAGAGAGATGACATGCTTAGACCTAGAACTAAGGCTCAAACTAAACTGCAACCTAGGATGACTATTAGTGATGAAAGTGTCCTGCCCAAGACTAGGATACTAGATATGTCAGGTGGAGGAAGTGATGGGCCGAAGCATAATGAAAAGCAAGGACCAATTGATTTTGACATGGTTGACCTAGCCCAACATGAGGAGAACAAATCAGCTTAAGAGATAATCAAAGAGAAAGAGGTAGAAATTAGATAACTTAAAGATGACTTGGCCAAAGCAAAATTCATGGTGCCATTTTTGTAGCAAGAGAATAGGAAGTTTAAGGTAAATTTTTTGTTGCAAAGAAAGCCTAAAGGAGATCATGCTTCATCCAACAAAGCAGATTTGGTGGTAGAAAAGGATAAATTCAAGGAAGTCATAGGCATAGAAGAGCTAGAAGATAAAGAATCCAAGAGTAGCCAAGGAGGTCAAAAACAAGATCAAAAGCTAGACAAAAGGATTAGTCACCTCCTCCTCAAATCCACCAAGACCTAGATGACATGATAGCAGCAGAGTTGGAGAAAGACAAGGAGCCATTTCCCTCATCAGTACAAAAATACCTTGTTGACCTTATAGCTACAACCATTGGTAAGGATAGGGAATATTTTCTTGAGAAGGTCAATGAGAAATTGCAGAAGCTCTTGAGGAAGGAAAATAGAGCCACAAACCTTCAGAGACACATGGCTAGACATTACTACACCAGGAACTGGATTTCCAAAATTAGGGTCAGAAGCATGAAAATGAGGCTTAAGAAAACCCTAATCAAGCTAAAGAAGAGGGATAACTTATATTTATTCAATGATGCATATATAGTTGTCTAGGGAATCACTGAGAGATGATAAATATGAAGTTTCAGCAAATTTTGAAAAAAATTGGTCAATTTTGAATTTTGTGTAAATTCTAGCAATTTCAATTGTACAGAAGCACAATGCCCTGGCGCTGCGCTTTTCCTCGAAGCCTCCAAATGAAAAGTGTATTACATTTTTGGATGGATATTGACCCCTACAACACAGATATGTGCTTGGTTTTCCATGTTAGCTCCTAATTTTGTCATAAAGGGTAAAAAAACATTTTTTGTTTACACACTTCTACCACTATTTTTAGGTAGGTGTTGCGCTTCTGGGAGTACCTTTGGGAGATTGCATTTTAAGGTGGACTGGAGGAAATTTTTTGTTGGTTTAAAGGTTCTAAGGTCTAGATGACATCTAGGGCTATCACCACTAGGTTTTATTTTAGCTTAAAGATCAAGAAAATTCATCCAAAATGTCTCTATAACAAGAGAAATTCACTTCTAATAATAGGTGTTGTGTTTCTGATAAGGGCATTGCGCTTTTGTGAAAGAGGCCAATTTTCAAATTTTTGTCAGTCACAGTCACTTCCACTTGATGTAATTTTTCATCCAAAGAGTTTAAATGATGTAAATAAGTGTCATGGTGATGGTTAAATTTATTTCATGTAAATTTCATTGCAATCAATGCTTGTAATGTCAACTAAGTTAGTTAGGTCTAAACAGGGAGTTGGCTTCTAACCTCCCTACTTTTAGGTATGGTTAGAGATTTTGATGTAAAGAGTTCCTATGATGATGTATTCGACCCCTGAGAGGGGGAATGAGTATTTCATCTATATGTAGCCTAATCTAAGTCAAATCAATGGTTGGACATTTGAGAGTCAGAATCTTGGAGCTAGTGTACACCATATTTTTGCAGGAATAATACACGCAGTTGCAGCTATTATCTTGAAATTCTTGTGGTATCATTTTGTGATAACGTTTTCCCATTTTTTATCATGAAATTGAATATATATTTATCCTTCCTACCATATCTATGCTTTCTTGTGATTATTTCATGAGTTTTTAAGCAGATTTCATAGTTTTATGCTCTGTTTTGATGAGATCTTCATGTTATGTTTCATTTCTTTTGATAAATTAATTCATAAGTTTATGCTCATTTTCATCCTCCTCCAATTCAACCCTATACCATAATGAAAACTCAAATAGGTCACTGATCATACCTACCTTGCCCCATTATATCTATGCAACCGATCTTTAGAAACCCTAACCTAGTTCCTACTCATATAACCCTGGTCCAATAAATCCTAAAAATCAAACCCTACTGTGCTAAATATCTAGCCTAAGATTTATTTTCTCTCCCAAACATTTTATTGACTATGATATTTTAGAGAGAGCCCTCTCTGATTTGGTAGGGATAGCTACCAAATACAAAGTTGGTTTGTGGTTACCTTCCCTGGTATCCTTTCTCTAGCTTAGGACACTGAGGAGTGCTAACATCATCTATCTTGAAAACCCTTATTACATTGGAATATCTAAAACTTGTAGAAGAAATAGAGAATTTCCTCGCCAACTTTGGAAATTTGCGTTGAAGGCTATGGGGGGTGGATCTAACCATAGAAAGCCCACATCCAAGAAGAAGGGGAATAAGAATATAATGAAGAAACAGAAGATGGAGATTAGCCAAAATAAAAACTCAAAGAGGAAGGAGGATAGGAACAAACTATGCTAAAAACCAAAATAGCAATTCCTAAGAGATACATAATCAAAATAGAGAACTCCAGAGCCCATTAGGCAATCATCTAAGGCACAAAAGAGAAGAAGAACGCAACACAAGGCAAGAAGGCATTCACCATAAAAATAGAAACACTATGATTTATCTATGAACAAATAGTTTTGGAAAAATGAGTGAAAATGGAATGAAGCTTGTAAGGGAGAGGGTGTGAATGCAATGGATCCAGAAGCTAACAGAGTTCACTTTCAAAGAGGAAAAATATTTTTTGTCCTTGAAGAACTGTTAAAAAATCATGAAAAGAACAACTAAATTTGTGTGATTTTCCTTGTAGAACCTACAACCAAGCTTCTTAGGAGAAAGGATTGAGGAATGTATAAGAGAGATGCCACCATGGCCATGAATGAGGCACAATTAGGTCACTAAGTTGCTCAAAGGATGAGAAACAATTTCACTAAAGGGTATGATGGGCCTCAAAATTAGACATAAATTAAGGCCCATCTAACAATCCTTTAGCACATTAAACCTCTATTTTTTCATTAGATGACATAATTTTAACTGTAATGTGTTAATTAGGAAGGTTTAGAGATAATTGCATATTTGTGCCTAATATTATTTATTTTTGTAGAATATTGTGAGAATGTTGGGCAGATTATGAAGATTTGGAGGAGATATAGTCTAGGGACTTTCTCCCTACTATAGTACGGATCAAGATTGAATAATAAATGAAAAACATATCATGAAATTATTGACAAATCCTGGAACTCCACTGATTGAGAAAATCTAGGGATGTGCTCATTGTCATTTAATGCAGATTCGTAGTGTTGGGAACTAGATCCATTATTTCATGGATTTTGGAGGGGAAATCTTCCTCCTTTCAAGGATGATGCTTCCTCATCACTTTGCATAAGTAGAAATTCAAATTGGCCTCTAGGGGCATGTATTTCTTAGTCTTCTTGTCGAGAAAACTTCTATTTTTGCAACTCCACCTTCATTTCTAGCAGCGATATACCTTGATTGATTCAAATAATGAAGTTTGGTGTCATTTTTAGCTTCTAAAGATTGGCATATTTCATGGGAATTTGATTATCCTCGGGCTTGGCCATCCTAGGAGGCTCAAAGCCCTCTTGTATAATTTTATTTTCTTCGTTTCCCTTCTTATTCACATGCATCTTTTATTCATGTTTTTCCTATTTCTACATTTATTATTGATGCTTCTTTTGTTGTAGGATTGGATTAAATGATTAAAGTTATTTTGTAGGTTATTTATAGAGTCATTGGCATGATTCATCCTTAGAAAAACTTTGAAAACTCATATTCATAATTGAGCTACTTGGATTTGTTTACTAGTTCACAAATCTAGAATTTCTGGAAGTCCCTTGTAGCAAAATAGTAGTAACTCTCTGCTATTTTTTAGAACATGCTAATGAGCTTCATTTGAGTTGATTCAAGGTGGATCATTGGAGGAGGGTAGGTTGTGGGTTCAAACCCCACCAACCTCCCATAAATAATGCATTATATGTTAATGTATATATATATATATTATATATATAATATATATATATATATAATATATAGATAATATATAATGTTCAGTGTGGAATGGTAGTGAGGTTGGTGGCCTGCCCAACAACCTTGTTTTTTAAATATAATATATAATATTGTGCATGGGGGTGGTGGGGGTGGCAGCCCACCACCCCTAATATTATATTCTTTCTTTTTCTACAAACAAACTAGTCTTTTTTAATTTCAATGAAAATAAGGGTCACTAAAAATTTTAACCATTCGAAAAATTAGCTTGCCTAGTGGCCTAATTTCATGCGTCGGTTCTTGGTCAATTGCTTGCCTCGTTAATCCTACCACTTGGCCAAGTTTGACATGAACTTTAACTACAAATATTTGGAGCATATGAACTCAGATTTGAGTGTCATTTGCATTGTTGGAATCAAGGCGATGGGCACTACAATCTGGTCCTAATTTGGGATTAATTTAACCACTTCTAATTTTGAGATATTATAAGCCATATTTGACCTCCGAGTGTGTTTGGAGCCACCTGGATCATCAGCAGTTGAAGTATATATTGTAGTGACAGGGTGAGGGTGATAAAGATGAGGAGTATCCACTTATAGCAAATGGTGTGGTCAGATTCAAGAGCAGGATCTATGTGCTAGAGAGTAGCAAATTGAAGAAGCATGTTTTGAGAGAGTTTCATGACAAGTCATATTCAGGCCAACCAGGATACTAGAATACTTTGATAGTTGTTAAGAAGTTATAATTTTGGTCGAATTTGAAGAAAGTGGTGGTTGAGTTTGTTGCTAAGTGCTTGGACTATCAACAGGTGGAAGTTGAATGAAAGCATCCAGCTAGTCTATTACATCCTATTCTGATTCCAGAATCGAAATGGGAGGTCATTTCCATGGACTTCATTACAAGATTACCTAGGAAATCAAGGGAGCATGACTCCATCATGGTTTTGGTTGACAGGTTGAGTAAGGTAGCTCACTTTATTACAGTAACGCCTACTAATTCATCTAGTGAAGTGGATCATATATTCATTAAGGTGATAGTGAAGTTGTATGGAGTTCCCATGAAGATTATATTATATAGAGATGTTAAGTTCACTTCCAAGTTTTAGAAAACATTGTTTGTGGGCTTAGGGATAGAGCTAGCTTTCATTACAACTTATCATCCATAGGCATATGGATAGACAAAGAGGATTAATAAGATCCTTGAGGATATGTTGAGGATGTATGTCATGCATTAGCAGAGGAAGTGGGAGGAGTATCTTCCACTAGTGGATTTTTCCTATATTAATGGCTATCATGAATCCTTGAAGTTGAGTCCATTTAAGGGTCTCTATGAGAGAAGTTGTAATACTCCTATCAACTAGAGTGATCCAGTGAACAAGGTGTTGATTGGACCGGATATGTTTACAAAGATGGAGTAAGAGATGCATTTTATTAAAAGGAATTTTAAGGCAACATAGGATAGGCAGAAGAGTTATGTGGATCCACACAGACCATTCAAGGAGTTTTAGGTTGGGGAGAACGTGTACTTTTGTATAAAGCCCAAAAAGATCTCCTTGAGGATTGGGTCATGTGCCAAGCTGGCACCTCGGTATTATCGACCTTTTGAGATACTTAAGAGGATTGGATCAGTGGCCTACAGACTTGCTTTTTCACCATCGATCAAAGTCCATGATTTTTCCATGTTTCATTGCTTAAGAGATATGTACAGAATTTTAATCATGTAGTTGATTGGTCTATATTGTAGGTGGAACCAAAGGGAGAGTTCCATCCAGAGCCTCAATGCATATTGCATTGGAAACATCTCATGCTCTGCAACTGAGAAATAAAGCAAGTTAAAGTGCAGTGTAAGAACTTTGGGCCCGACAAAGTTACATGGGAGATCGTTGATCAGATGTAGGAATTATATCCTTCTTTATTTTTTGGTTGAAGAAAATGAGTTTATATATATATGTGTGTGTGTGTGTGTGTGTGTGTGTGTGTGTGTGCACGTGTGTTCATAAAGCTCCAATAAGAAGTATGTTATGTTTTTAGTAGTTTTGGATGGTCATAAGTGTCGTAAAATTCCGAGGATGGTGTTCCCTCAAGGGGGGATTGGTTTGTAACAACACCAGGTTGATTTTCCATGCAATGGAAGGACATTGTAAAAGCAAAATAAGACCAATATCATGGAACAAGTATTCCAATTTGAATGGAGGAGAAAACGTTAAGTGTGAATCACTTGTGGTTTATTATTGGCTATGGAAATTGGCATTGGCATTGGAAAAGGAAAAGGGAAATAAATGGCAATTAATACAAGAAATAAATAAAAATAGGAGAAAAGGAAGATGAAGAGACAAGAATATGCATGAAAGGAAAACTAGAGAGAAAATAAAGGAAAATGAAAGAAAAAAGGAAAAGGAATGGAAGAGACACCAAAAATCAATGATAAAAAGGCATATGAGAAAAAATTGATGACTTTTGATTATTTTTTAGCTTTTGACAGTTTTACTTTTGGAAGGAATCGAGATCCAAGAGGAGAGAGGAAGAGAACTTGACACAAGCAAGCAAGCAGGAAAAGGACAAGCAAAGGAAGGCAAGGGAGCACAAGGAGAAGATTGGAACAACAGCTACAACAGGAATATTTTGCAAGTAACATGTTGCATGTGTGATTTCCTTGCTGGTATTTGAATGCATAGGGCATGCATTGGCATGGTTTTTTCCTGGATTGACAGTGGTTGCAGTCTTTCTTTGCCATTTCCTATATAACCATGGCATGATGGCATTCATTCTTGGTTGAGATTTTGATTTCCATAAGATTTTGGATTTGGGTGAGGTGGTCTCGGGAAAATCCTAAGGGTTGGGGGTGGATATGGTTTTCCCAGGAAGCCCTTGATAGGTGAGTCTTTGGTATGGTGAAGAAATTCTAAGCCAACTAAGCTTGTGTTGGTTTGGTGATTTCTAGACCAGTTTAGGTGAAATCATTATGGTTGAGAGTTGAGGTGGTTTAGCCTCTAGATGGCCTAGTTGGTTTTGTTTTGGTTTATCCCACTGAGATCCCACATCCATGCTTGGAATATGGCACAAGGATGATTGATTGAAAGAGAGATTTGGTTTATCCTAATCTATGGTCAAGTGATATGTGGAAGTCCCTGAATTAGTTATCTTTATGCATATGTTATTTTTTATTGATATAAATGAGCACATGTATTGGTTATTATGTTGATTTTATGTCTGGTTTTCCATGGCTTCATTATGGTTAAATGTCAGGCCAAATGATGTTCTCTTGTTATGGATCTTGTTCATGATTAGATAAGTTAGTGAATTTTTATATGAATGTATGAGCTAAAAAGTCTTGTTGTAGCTAGCTTGAGAGGGAAGTGATCCTTCTTGATGATTCTTTATTGAAACTAATGAGAAAATGATTAGATATTCTTTCATGACCTGTAGCTATTATGTTTACCATATGTTTGTCTAAATTTTTATCATGTGTTTCGCATATTTGGGAAACATTTGAGCCTAAGTGTGGTTTATGCATACGTTCTATTAACTTAGAATTTATTTTGGGAAGTTATGAGAAATTCTAGGCAACGGCCTACATGCTAGCATTGAAATTCACGCACTAAATCTGTGGCCTCAAGCACAAAATTGAGTGTTTTCAGTTGTACCCACACAGAGAATGGCTTGTGCATGAGGCTAGAGCCTTTTGTACCCAAGAAAGGCTTGGAATGTGTGTGGCTAGGTTGTAAGGTCAAGAAAGAAGAAAATTCCAACTTAGGGAAGGACCACTAGTGGGTGATCAGGGATCGTTGGGGAGGTACAGTAAATTTAAAATATAATGGGCCCCACTTCCATACTTGGAAATTGATTTTTTTTCATGCATAGTAACTCTCAGCTCATGTTTACCCTATAGATTTTGTAAAAGAAGGTAGATTTGGTGTGGGGTGTTACATAAATATTTCATCAAAAGGAAACCTAGTTTATGCACAGAAAAAATGACAATGCTTGAAATAGAAACCCTAGCTTAAGAAGCATAAACATATAAAGCAATTCTAATCTAACTTGCATAAAGTAAATAGAATGAAATAAACCTTTAATCACTACACTCAAGAGATATTATATCATAGCAACAAATTTAATTGGGCGCTTCATAAAGTAATCATGAAAATCATCATTATGTTATTTAATTCGTGAACTTGTCTACTAACCCTAATTGATGAAGTTAGTTGTAGCGGTAGAAAGGCAAGTACTAAGTGGTATTTGGTATTCCTCAATAATGGTTTCAGATCCTAAAGGACATTATTCAGTTCTAGGAAGCAAAAATCAATCTTGAAGGAAAATTATGGTCAAGTTTGGAGGGATTTTATACAATGCTACAGGATGCTATAGGATTACTAGAGGATGCTATCGGATTGCCATGTTTTTCTATAGGATTGAATTTGTGGGAATTATCAAGGTGATAAAGGAAATATGAAGGTGGGAGATGGTAGTGGAAGGTAGGAAAAGGTTATATGTTTCCCTTTCCAAGCTTAGTACCCTTCAAGGGCCCATCTTGCACAAGGAACAATGCACACGGTGGCCTTCAACAAATTAGAAATGTACTCTTAGTGAACAATATTTTGGAGGAGTTGTTGAGGTAAAAAGGAAGGAGTTAGTGGTAGGATAAGGAGTGTAAGTGACAATTCTAACGCTATAAATCAACAGTAATAACTACACACCATCAAAATTCACTCATTTCTACAAAAAACTGGAGTATGTTAACAATGTAAATTACGGGAAGTTGAAATGACAATGAAAGGATGAGATAAATTTTATTTTATATCTAATTATTGCATTGAAAGACATCCTATATTGAATTTTGCACAAGATATTCATCCACAAGGGACTATACCCCCTACGCTTAAAGAAAATTTCTAAACCAATCATTAAACTCTAGAAAACAAGGATGCAAGAAGAATATTAATCTGAGATATAACAATGATAGAAGAAAGTACCTATATTTTTTTTGCTTTCCAATGCATTATCCTCAACCACACTTCCCACAAGAGAGGTGGTAGATAGACTTGCACAAGAAATTTTCATAAACAAATTCTGCTAAGAAAGGAAGAAATGTTGCTAAGAAAGAAAATGCATAAGTAAAATACACATGAGAGAAACTACAGCCTCTGGGTTGGGCCTTAACCCAAGGGGACTTAACCCTCTAAAACAAGCTCAGATTGTAGATAATAGAGTATTTCTCATTAACATAAATTAGTGCTCAAGTACATAACAAAGGAATGAAAATGACGAGTTCAAGCTCCTAGATCTTAGTAGTATCCATCTTCTCCAAAATTTTGAATCATGTTGAGCCCTTAGGATTCCTTATTTACACAAAAATTACTTAGGGACCTTCTTCAAAAGAGGGTTGCTTCCCTAAAGAATCCCTAGAAGGGTGGATCTATCTCCCTTAGATCCTCATAATCCTTGAGTGCATCAGTTGTTAGTGGATCCTTGAACTGTGGGTGAGTAAAGATAGAGATAAAGTTGAGTTGTATGTGAGTACATGTACGGGACAAACCTCCTACATATCCTCCAGCTGTGTTGGGAACAGGATCCCCCAAAGGGCAGTTTTGGGGCTAAAAGCCCATATTTTGGTCAAATTTTGTAAGAAACTTGTAAAGACTCCACATTTAGGGGTTGCGGAGCACGTAGGTGTTATAAGTCATAAAGGGTTGTATGCCCTTAGTTTCGTAAAGTAAATTCAGATGTAAGAGATCTACCCATGGTCCGCGGACCATGGGATTATATAAAAAGAGTTAAGCTCTAAGTAGTTTTAGAGACACACAAAGTAAGAGAGTCATAGCTCTAAGGTAAGAAGTCTAAGTTTTCGAGTTGTAGCATAGGTAGAGGCTCTGCAACTGAGTGCGTAGGGTGAATAGGGTCTGCAATCACTTGGAAGAGATTAATAAAGAGAATTATTCTACAATTTCTATGTCTTTGTTCTAAGTAATGCACATTATCATTTTATGTATGAATTTCCTTTATAATTCTTATGTGATGTGTGAATGCGTATGATTCTATTCGATAACTGATTGCATATAAGAATATTTGTTTACGCGGTGCTAATTGTGAGTAAATATTAAGATAAGAAAGACACTTGGACTAATTGAGGAATCTACATGGTACACGACCTTGGCAATGCGAGAGGGTATAGATCAAGGGTTAGGGTTGCATGAAGGACAGCCCAACCCTTTCATGGAGGTATTGAAAGACAAAAGAGAAGGCTTATCTACCAAACCCTAGAGTGAAGTGACCTGCACAAAGGTAGGAATAAAGGGAATAAAATGATATCATGACCATCTCAGGGTGTGGAAACTTGGTTCTAGCATCCCCTGATATTGATTCGGGTGAGACTTTGGTTCGCGCTCTGTGGGTTCATGTTGAAAGGGCCAATAGTGTAGGGATTTGTTTGGCTAACTAGTGCTGAACTTGGGTCAGGCAACCTCAAGCGAACAAATGGTTCCATTGCTGGGACCAAAATCTGCATAAGAGATGTGTGATGTCATATCACTGGAATTCGACTAAGAAAGAGATTGGAGATGAGTTGGATAAAAAGATCCACGAATTCATGGTGCAAGAGAATAGAAGCCCACAACTGACAAAGGAATAGTGGCTGGACAAGTACCTGTATGTAGAGATACACGAGATATTTTTCTACTCCTTTCTAATTGAGCTATACGAGTGGATAACGAAGCTAGCAGATAGCCAAGGAAGGTGGAAACTTGACGGTCCTATTGTGTGGACCCTGGAGCTAGTGTGAAGGTTGGAAGCATCGGAAGATAAGATCACCCACACTATCGATCATTGGCTCAGTCATGTCATAGGAGGATTTGTAACTGAATTTTTGGTTGACACCTTAGTGAGCTACAGTGAGGTGAAGCGGCGCCTTTTCAAAAGACGACGAGGTAAGTACATGAAATATTTGAATACCTAGCTTGAAATTTTATTATGCAAAAAATGGGTTATGTAGCTACCTTGATGTTTAGGCTACGTGAAGCGGAAAAACTTACAGAAATGAAGGAAAAAAGGGTCTTGAATATAGTCTGTTGATTTCACCTCTGTGAGTTGACGAAGAGGGAATAGTGTAGGTTTCTCCATGAAGTGTTATTCATTTAATAAGGCAAGGATTCCCACAAATACCACCTCCACCCACACCACCTCCAACTTCACCAGCATCACCTTCGACTTCAACCATAACACCTCCACCTCCACCGCAGTTCAGTATGGTGAATTCAGTGAAGCTACCTTTGTTCAAAGGCTTGGGGAATGAGGACCTAGACCAATTCTGGTTCATTGTAAAAGTTGTATGGAAAGCTCAGGGCATTATAGATGACAAAATGAAGAAGGTGACATTGGTTAGTGCTCTACAGGATCACATGTTGACCTAGTATATCAAGTACGCTAATGATAACCCGAATGTTGGAGTGGTAGACATCTAGACAGCACTGAATCGAGAATTTAGTAGGCCTAAGTCTGAAGCACATTCTATTATAGGGTTCAAATAAATCATGATGCAACAAGGAAAGACACCTTGGGAACTCGATCAGAGGTTGAAGTGTATAATCCACAAAGCTAACATGAACCTAATAGACAAACAGCATCACAAGTGGTTTGTGGCTTCGCTCCTGCCACACTTAAGGGTTGTGTTGTCATAGCAGAAGATAAAAACTCAGGCAGAGGCCTTGGAGATCGTAATGAGGCTACATGAAACACCGATGCAAGATCCAAATATCGGGGTTCATTAGATCCATGCACAATTGAAAATTCTTTGCCTTGAGATGTAAAGCTTGAAGCAGGACAGAACAGTTCGACTAGACGTGTGTGAGGAGGTATGGTTTCTGAAATGCAAGAGTCAAGGACATGACAAGGACCATTTTCTAGTCTTTGTGGACTACCTTACCAGAGGATGACCATTGCCTTTGAGGCCAGAAGCTCAAGCAGGACCAAGTGTGGGGCCTTTATTGTGGTGCACTATCTATCAGGTAGCAGGAAAACATGCCACAAATAACTGTCACTTGTTGTAGAATTTTGTGCAGACACCACAACAAATGCTCTGTAATTTTTGTAGGTCAGCAGGGCATGATGAGCATAATTGAAAATTTTATGAAGATGATGGATAGAACTCCCACCTATAGGGTTCAGGCCGAAACACAACCCCCTGACCAAAGCACAAGGATGGCGCAAATAGTATTTCAGGGGCGTAGACAAGGCCGAGGCAGACGAGGACCTGGCAGAGGTTGGGGATAGTTGATCTACTACAATTGTAAAGGGCCAAGACACTATGCCCATGATTTCACTAACCCAACATGTCCATCATGCAAGTATTGCACTTTGTTTGATCATGAAATGGAACACAATCCTACGTTGATAGCTAGGATACATGACAAAGGGGAACTACCACCTCCGCCGAATCAAAACCTGTAGATGATGAGATCTGAGCCACGTGAAGAGGATCCAAACATGAATATAGTGTGCCAAAGCATAATCACAATAGGAGATGACAAGGAAAAATAGCCAGAAGATAGTACATGAGTTCGCAAATCTCTAGCAAAAGAAACTAAGTTTGATTTGGAGCACGCACATGAAACCTTCATGGAAGCAAATAATAGCTTCGCTGAGGCCTCCACCTCAGGAAAAAAGGATAAGCCTGATCAGGAGATGGACCCTTCTATGCTTACAACCTTCTTGGAGACCTGTATGAAACTACTATGCGATAGCAAGGCTATGAAGGGGCTACAAGAGCTCATAAATAGATGCCCTGGAAACACCACAACTGATCTGCGTGTAGTATGAAAGATAGATAAGCATAAAACAAGGACGAGATGAGAAATGGGACTGACTACGCAGATAGGAGAGTATGAGATGGATCAGGTTATCCTAGACCTGGGGTTAGATGCAAACATCCTACCTAAATAGACTTGGGAATGAATGGGGACACCCATGTTACAATGGTCTCAGATTCAGCTAAGGATGGTGAAGCAGAAGAAGATCATCCCCATGGGGTGGCTACAGGTGGTGACTATGGATATTGAAGGTGCAAGCGTGCTGGCTGATTTTGAAGTAATAGAAATTGTGGATGACAGAAACCCATATCCTGCGCTCCTTGGAATTTATTGGGCTACTGATATGAATGGGGTAATCAACCTAAAGAAGTGGAAGATGATATTTGAGAAGAAATCACTCCACGTAATAGTACCCCTAGATCCTGTTGAAGTTTCACATTATACTGAACCAGTCCATGATTATGAGAGTGATTAAGATCTAGACTGTATCTATAAGATAACAGCGCGAGAGAAAGATTGGGTGATTCCAATAGCATATGGATGAATTACATGGGATCGTGAGAGTTCATGCACTTTGGACTTTGATGAAGAACTAGAGCGCTGATAGAATCGGTTACATGAAGTAACTATGTTGAGCTATAATGTGATGACCTGGTCACTGCATTGTGTGTCATCAGAGGTAAGAAATATACCTACTTATGATGGCCCGAATGATGTAGATATTTTTTTGGATGCATTTGAGAGGGAGGTACCAGAAAGGCAATGCTTTTAGGCATTGGACTGGGCACTGCACACTATGCCCGCAAGGTGGTGGGTTACGTACAAGGGAAGCTTTGATGGTTGGCACGAATGTAGGATAATGATGAAAACTCACTTTGGGAAGCCGAAGATGCGAATGACAGACAAGTATGGGCAAGATGACCGACGTGCACACTTGGCCAAGTGGGCCCAAGCTTATAAAGAGAAGCCCCAACTTGAGTGGGTGCCCTTGTTATGTCATACCCTGGATGTTGTCCCAATGAACTGGAATGTAGAAACTGAGCTCCGTCATGGGACAAGTGAATGGGATATCCTGTGTGAAGGATTCATGATGATATTCAGTTTTGAAGATGGGTTTGAAAGTATTGATGAAGCGCTATAAGAGGTGAAAACAACAATCTTTAGGATACCGCAAGATCCTTTAGACCTGATGCAGCCTAAATGGGCTACTCATCTGAGTCATGCACTAGAATTTTATAAGGTAACTACTGAAGAAGAAGATGAGGATCCGAAAAAAATTAACATCCCTGAGATAGAAGGTCACCGCAAGGTTGAAGGATCACAGGGTCAGAATCTGGATATAATCACGCTGCTGAAAATGAAACAAGTGAACATTGGTATGGATACAGAGCCCAAAATCATGTAGAATAGAGATTATTGGGACAATGTGATGGTGGATAAGGTCGTTGCATTGCTCCACGAATACCAAGACTTATTCCCTATCATGTTCATGGATCTAAAGGGGATAATTGAGGACCTAGTTATGATGAAGATCATGTTGAAACCCGATGTGAAGCCGGTTAATTAAAGGCCTTACCCTCTCAATCCAAAATATAAGGAAAAGATCTACTTAGAGCTAGACAAGATGCCCACAACAGGCATTATTGATCCTATGGAAGAATCTGACTGGGTAAGCCCAATGGTGGTATATGAGAAGAAGCAGAAGGATGAAATAAGGATATGCATGGATCTGAGAAAGTTGAATGACATGTGCATATATGATCCTTTCTTGACTTCATTCATTGATGAAGTGTTGGACAATGTAGGTGGACAAGAAGCATATTCCTTTACTGATGAGTTCTCTGGGTACCACCAGATCAAAATTGTGCCGGAATATAGGAGCAAGAAAACCTTCGTGACTGAGTGGGGTTGTTTTTAATACACTATAATTCCGTTTGGATTGAAGAATGCGCCCATGATTTTCTTGCGTGTAGTCGTTGCTTCGTTTAAGGATTTTATTCACAAGTTCTTGGAAGTATAGTTTGATTATTATACTATATTTGGGCTGGTGAAATACCATGTAGAAAGTCTACGCCTGATGTTGGATACCTGTCAAAGATACCAGATCATGCTCGATCTGAAGAAGTGTTTGTTTTGTGTTCCTTTTGGGACCCTGCTAGATCATGTGGTTTGCAAACAAGGACTGATGGTAGATCCCATGAAGATTGTGATAATACTAAACTTGGAAGCGCCAAGGAACATGAAACAGTTGCACGCTACCCTGGGACATATGGGATATTACAGAAATTTTATCAAAGGCTATGCCTAGATCACCACGCCTATGGACAAATTGTTAAAGAAGGATGCCACATTCTGCTAGAATGAAGATTGTAACAAGAGCCTGGATGTATTGAAAGAAAATATGGTCATTGTGTCTATCCTAATCTTCCTGGATTAGAAGAAGGAGTTTCACGTACATTTCTATGCATCATGTGTAGCACTGGGAGCAATACTGACAGAGGATGGTGGAGAAGACGTAGACCACCCTATCGTGTTTACATTCAAAACATTATCTAAAGAAGAGAAAAACTATTCCACTAACGAGCGCGAAGGATTACCTATGGTATATGCACTCCATAAGTTTAGGCATTACTGGGAGGCCATTTTAGGATGTACTCAGATCATTTCGCATTGAAGTGCCTAGTCAATAAGCATGTGTTGGGGGGGAGAATCTGCAAATCCCTCTTATTGTTCCAAGAATATGATTTTGAAGTTATTGTGAAGCTCGAACGACTGAATGTGGAACCAAACCATCTGTCGTGCATCGAAATAGGAGTAGAACGCACTAATTTGGAGGAAGGATTGCCTAGCATAGGTATTTGTAGTTCACATTGCAAGTGGTGATTTTGAAGATATAATACACTTCTTAACGAGAAGAATTACCCCAGAAGGATAAATTTTCTAGAATAAGAAGGAATTAGTGGTGCGCGCGGAAGATTTCTCTGTCTTAGTTGGGCATCTATACAAAATGGGGTCTTATGAGATATTACGACTATATGTACCTGAGTTTTAAAGAAGTAGCATCCTTGCATACACTCATGTGGGCACCACGGGAGGACATTTTGTAGGGAGAGAGACCGCGCAGAAAATTCTATGCACAGGGTTGTGGTGGCCAACCCTTCATCAGGACTCAACAGCATATTGCATGGGGTGCGATGTATGTCAAAGGACTGGTGGGCCATTGCAGAGGGATGAGATGCCTTTGAATCCTTAGATGACGTTGCAACCCTTTGAGAAATTGGCGATAGATTTTTTGGGCCCCATTCAGCCCTAAGGAAAGACGAGAGTGAGGTACATTATCACCACAACAGAGTATTTGACGTGTTGGGTAAAGGCATAGCCTGTGAAGGATTGCACATGTGTGACTGTTACAAAGTTTCTATTTCAGCATGTACTAATATTATTTGGCTATCCAAAGATCTTGATGAGCGATTGCAGTATGCACTTCCTGAATGATATGATCAGCATGCTAACAGACAAATTTCAGGTATATCATCAGAAGAGCACGCCTTATCACCCATAGACTAACGAAATAATGGAAGAATTCATTAAAGTGTTGGAGAATGCACTGACCAAGGTTTGTAATTCTTAGTAAAGTGATTGGGACCTACACATACTTGCAATACTATGGGCTTATAGAAAGACATGCAAAAAGTTGACCAAACAAACCCCGTTTCAACTTGTTTATGGCATTGAAGCGGTAATGCCTATGGAATATATTGTGCCTAGTTTGTGCATATCAATTCTCACAGGTATGACAAATTGTGGAGCCCTAGAGGAAAGGCCTGCATAGCTGGATGAACTTGAGGAAGAGATGTTCTAGCTAGATTTCACCAACATGTCCAAAAGCAGTGCAAAATGGCATGGCATTATCAATATATTAGCTGCGCACCTTTAAGGTAAATGACCTGGTTTTGTTATATGATAGTAAGTTTGATAAATTTCCAGGGAAGTTCAGGATGCACTGGTTAGGGCCTTATGTCATTAAGGGGATTATCGACGAAGGAGCAGTATAGTTGGTCAAATTGAATGGAGATCCCTTCCTGGGAAAGGTGAACGGCAATCGATTGAAGCCATACACTGACGGTTTGACCATGTGACTTGATGAAGGTAGCATAGTCTTAGTGCTCCAGGCAGCTAAAAGGAGGTGCGGGACTATAAACTACACTACCCAAGTTGCAAAGTTGCATGATTGGAGAATGGTGTGAAGCAAGGAAGCTTCACAGGGTTTACAATAGCACAGAGGGAGTTGCACTACTCAGGGAGAAATCATGCAGGTCTGCCAGAAAAAGACAGTTAAAGTCACTGTTCATGAGTTGATGGTTGAAATGTGGCCAAATGGAGTGAGAAATCGGAATTTAAGATGAAATTTATGGCTCAGATCCTTGAAATCTATCGCCAATCCAGTATTAATGGACCAAATTTGGGGGGAATGGCCGAATTTCAATTCAAAATTCCCTATAAATTACAAGTGGATGTCCAACAAAAAACACTTGGCATTTTGAGAATTGAGTTTTTGAGCTCTCAGGTGCACATGAATCGTGAGCACTATGGACTTCTGATCCTTACTAAAATATTTGAGACTTTGCCAATGGAAACACATGATTTATTACATAAAATCATGTCAGCACCTGTAGAAGTTAGAGATGCCGAAGAAGAGGAGTCATCACCGGAAGTGGAGATGGAAGTAGAAGTGGCTACTCCAAGGTTTTGAAGTCCCTAAATCACTGAGAATTCTGAGACCAAAGTTGAACCCACCAAAGATACCATGAAATATAAGAAGGGCAAGTAGCTTGCTATACCGATGCGCACATCTCCAAGGAGAAACCCACCAAAAGCCACCACACAGGAAAAAGGCAAGGCCATAAATTTGGAACCAGAGGAGGATGACATTGAAGACATCTCGATGGATAATGAGGATGTGGGAGTCGAAGTAGAGGAAGTTGAGACCTAGGGCGCAGACCCTATTACTCAGTTGTCGGAGTATGTCCCTCTGCGCAAGCCTAAGTCCAAGGTGCCAAAGGACATTGATGAAAGTAAGACTCCCCTACAAACCCCTCTGATACCAGATAACATTGTTTTCGATGGTCCGCGAGTGGCACAAGTGCCACTGCTAAAACTTGAAGACCAAGACTTGGTGGACCACAAAAAGTTCCCATATCTGGTGACCGAGAAGCTGGTGCACCATATCATTGACACAAATTTTGGAATTACTTCATTAGAGACATGGAGGTGGCTCAAAGGAGTAGAGAAGGCAGGGTTGCTCAACCTGCTCTGGGTGTTGCACTACAACCTCACCCTGGTGACAGTTTTGGTCATCAAGCAGCTTTGTGCTTGGTGCATGATGGGTGTCTATGGCTGGAGGAGCCGATACCCATCACAGATAGGTTGATCCATTAGATAACATGATTTCCATATATAGGAGAGAATCTAACCATGATCTTTGGCAGAAAAGGTGGCGAACAGGCTCTTGTAGAGTTTATGAAGAAAAAAATTAAGCTAGTGAAGAAGTTGTGCAGATACACTATATCCAGTATCTGTGACCCCACTATGAAGGCAGCCGTGTAGATCGTAGTGAGGAAGGTGATGAGGAAGTGTTGGTTCCTATCATCGCACTTGTAGCACAGTGTGTTATAGAGTCTAGTTCAACTAGTCAGACTACCTTCGCTGAGAGTTCGTAGCGAACTATCGTGAAGCACAAGAACTCAGCAAGACATTCCACTATGTGTGGCTCTTTCTGTCAATTTTGCTGGTAGCATGGGAGTTGGAAGAGGACAGCCAATTCCCTTCAGTCGTGCCAGACCTCCCTAAAGCAACGAAGTATGCTTCATTGTGGGCGACCAAGATGCGCAGCAAGTTAGGGACAACAAGATATTTTGGATCTTGATGGAAATGAACACTCGGATGGCCATCAATCGCAAGCCATGATTGTTACCTATGTTGTACACCAACCTGTAGGGCTACATTGAATTTAAGGCAGACTTTCATCAAGTATCCATGGGGGCATGCAAGGACCCTAAGCAGAAAAGGTACGACTTGCCATATCTAGCAATGGATGATACCATTGATGTAGTATTTGATCAATGGCTGGTATAGTTGAGATCTACAACAAGTTTGGGAGTTCGTGGAAGCAAGTCTACTGCACAGAAGAAAAGGGAGGCCAAGCTTAAGATGACACAGTTGGTTGAAAAGAGGAAGGAGGAGGTTGTTGATAAGGCTCAAGAAGAGCTCAAGGCCACAAAGTAGAAAGGGAAGCAAACAAGTGGGACAGGGCAACGCTTTGATAAAGGTGTAAGGTCGCCTTCACCTAAAACCAAGGAGGAAACAGATGAATAGAAAGACATGAACCCTAAGGAGACGTCTTCTCGCATCAAACACCTAAGAGAACTGGAGAAAGGAGGGCGTGGGAAGAAATTAAAGGTGACCAAGACCTCGTTGGACCCCATTACATTAGCAGAGGGTGATTTACATGATATCAGTGACATAGTGAGGGATGTCACTATGGAGGCCCTGCAGCATTTCGAACAACAACTATAGATCATCCTGAGGGCTATCTATACAGGGTTGTAGGAGTTGCAGACCTACGCATCACAGGATGGCATGGTGTCTACTAGCCTGGCTATCTATACTTCAGAGGCTACCGATATGCTACACACGAAGACTTTCAGTGTGATAGTGCTGCTGAATGGAGCACTGACCATAGAGAAGGAGGCTAATAGGCCCACTGTTAGCACCCTAAAGGGAATAGGGTTGAACCTATTAGTGCTCCCATGCGAAGCACTCCACCTCTTGTAGGATGGAGTAATTGTAGAGCCGAGGATCCGAGAGCATTGTGGCCTTCGGATGATCAACAAACAGTGGATCAATATTGAATAAATGGACCTACAGAGAAATGTTGCCATTGCTGCTGAGACTAAGGTGACCAATCAAAGAAATTACATTTTGTAGGTTATTGAGGAGGCATGAAGAATGGTCCCAAAGTTGAACATTATCGAGGAGGAGCCAGTTGAGGTATGCATCTACAAGCTGGCCATAGGGGTGCACAACACTCGGATTGAGATGGCGCGGGTTTAGTTAGAGTTGAACCTACAGATTATAGAGTTAAAGTTGAGGGCCTAGCCTTCAACTCTACCAAAGGTGAAGGAATAGTGGGTGACTGTTATCACAAAAGTAGTAGCGGCGGTGAACAATGTAGTAGCAGATTGAACGCAGTTGTTTGAGTAATCATTTGAGGTCCTAACCAGCTTGCAAGAGGACCCTAATGTGCAGGGGCTAGAGACAGAAGCGCGCAAGCTACAATAACACTATGATGAGGTTAAGGGCACAAACGAACTGTCGTGCTTACACAGAGACTAGCCAAGTTGCAGGAGACCAAGCAATTGAAGGAACAGGTGGACACAACACTGTACAAGGAAGCAGTGCTCAAGGAAAGACTAAAGCCCTAGCTGGATGAGGGTTATGTAGTAATAGGGAATATCAAAGGCAAGCTTGCAACTCTACAAGAAATGCAACAAAAGCATCAGGCTGATAGTGCAGGAGCGGTGACTGAGAAAATAGTGGAAGATGCAAAGCAACCGGCAGCTTAGTGCATGACCGAAGTTGCGGTCATATGGATTGAGCTGGAAGGACTTTGCACAAATATCTTTGTGCCTACTAAGTGACTTGAGGGTGACTCACAATGTTTCTGTTGGGGGCTTGTTGGGAAACGGGATCCCCCAAAGGATAGTTTTGGGGCTAAAAGCCCATATTTTGGTCAAATTTTGCAAGAAAATTGTAAATACTCCGCATTTTTTGGTCGCGAAGCGCATAGGTGTTATAAGTCATAAAGGGTTGTTTTCCCTTAGTTTTTTAAAGTAAAATCGACTGTAAGAGATCTACCCCTAGTCCATGGACCATGGGATTGTATAAAAAAAAGCTAAGCTCCAAGAAGTTTTAGAGACACACAATGTAAGAGAGTCATAGCTCTAAGGTAAGAAGTCAAAGTTTTCAGGTCGTAGTGTAGGTAGAGACTCTGCAGCTAAGTGTGCAGAGGCCTAGGGTTTAAGTCTGAAGTTGAGTGCATGGATCCCTTCAATTGTGGGCATAGATTGAATAGAATCTGTAATCACTTGGAAGAGACTAACAAAGAGAAGTATTCTGCAATTTCTATGTCTTTGTTCGGATTAATGCACCTTATCATTTTATGTATGAATTTCCTTTATAATTTTTATGTGATGCATGAATGTGTATGACTATATTGGATAACCAAATGCATATAAGAATATCTATTTATGCGGTGCTAACTGTGAGTAACTATTAAGATAAGAAAGACACTTGGACTAATCAGGGAATCTGCACGGTAAGCTACCTTGGCAGTGTGAAAGGGTATAGATCAAGGGTTGGGGTTGTGCAAAGGACAACTGAACCCTTTCGCAGAGGTATTGAAGGATGGAAGAGAAGGCTTGTATTTCAAACCCTAGAGTGAAGTGACCTACAGAAAGGCAATAATAAAGGGAATAAAATGACATCACGACCATCTCAGGGTGTGGAAACTTGGTTCCAGCATCCCCCCATATTGCTTCAGGTGAGACTTCGTTCCACTCTCCATGGGTTGATGCTGAAAGGGCCAGTAGTGTAGGGATTTGTTTAGCTAACTAACATTCAACCTAGGTTAGGCCCCCTCAAGCCAACAATTTGCTTCCATCATATACCTTCATTGTAAATGCACTTCGAATGCACTCGTTTCTTGCAAATTAATCACATTAGGCCATGAGATATGACAAACATCCTTTATTCTTCCTAATAAACACATTATAGTAAAAAATATGTTATTAAATGTGAATAAAGAGGTAAATATATTCTGAAGGAAGGCCAAATGGGCCTTATTATGTACTTATTAATTAAGCCCATTAGTTATTAGGCACAATATTAGCTCAAGATATGCGAATCCCCAATATTGATACCTTATATGACTCTCTGATTACTATACAACATCTTATAAATGGCTCATCGCGCCTAAAGAGAACCACCTCAAGCTCCTTCAAAGAATTGAATGTGCTTTGGAACACTTTCTATCAAATTCTTTCTTTAATATTCTCAAATGTCAAAATATAGACTCACAACCTTTGATCGAAATGCAATCCCATGGTAGAAAAGAGGTAGATTTGTGTTTAATCTATATATATATATATATATATAATATATATATATATATATATTATAATATATAATATATATATATATATATATATTATATATATATATATATATATATATAGATATATATATATATTATATAATATATATATATATTTATTTATTTATATTTATATATTTATATATATATTTCATACATTAGTAACATCCATCAATACGTTCACACAATTATGTATAAAAAGAGAAAGAATGACAAGCTCATCCATTAACAATTTACAACCATAAGATAAGTATAGTAGTTCCTGTAACATCAACTTTTATATATATGTTAACCAAAGAGGGAAGAAATACTCAAAATTACACATATCATATTATCACGCTTTGCAGCCACCTGAGGTACCAACAATACATGACAGAGGATTATCCATAATAGCCTTAATATATTCTAGAATTGACATTACTTACAATAGCATCAATGATTAGCAGCAGACCCGGCTATAGTCTCCAACAATATTGACCCAACACTTGGTGCATAGAATGACTATGAATCAATTTACAAAACACTAACAATCAATAGATAACCAATAGAAAATTGATGGTCATCAACCAACCCCCCCCCCCCCCCCAGTCCTACACTAGCCATTTTATATTGCACATAAGCTCTTCTTGAAGTCTCTTTCTTCCTGCTCGTTTGGCCCAACTACTTCTCATTTTATTGAGATATTTTCCTTGTTCCTATTGAGTTGTCCCACGCGTGGTTTATATGTGCCAAAATATATCTTGTCCATTCTATGTTCCACCCTAACTGTTGCTTCCAGTGTCAAAATGTTGGCATTATGATACAGGTTTGGCACTATGGCACAGGTGTTGTCCTTGATGGCAACTCACTCAAAGGGCAGATCACAGTTCAAGATCTCAGAATGAAAGAAAATAAGGTATACGCAGGTTCCTCTTATCCAAGTCGCATATACATGCAGGATCACTGGTCAAAAGGTGCGTATGCGTATGCACGCACTTTCATGCACGGAAAAGCGCATACATGTGGGAAAACTTATTTTTGGGTCTGTGGTATTTAAACCTATGGTTTTGGTCCTCGGTATTGTGTCCTAAGTGTTGAACCCAGGTATTTGGTCCCTAGCATTGGTTCTCAATTGTTTTGGACCATGGTTTGAGTAAGGCCTAAGACTATAAAAGGGAAGGAGATCATTTGGTAAGGGCATCGACTAAGTGTTGAATATCTTAAGAGGAGCAAGATTTGGAATACTGGTGATTGGTGTATGGTGCATTGCTGGATCTAAACCAAGGAAGAACCTGAGCGCTTAAAGATGGATAAGTTCTATTGATGGATCAAGATTTTATGACTTGAATAGTAGTATCTCTGTAACCTTTGATCTGTTATAATCGGTGCATGATTAGATCTATAACTCTGATAATTTGGGTATAACTAATGTCTGATTAAGTAAAAGAGTAAATTATCTTTTATAAGTTCTATACGCAGGTTCGGCGAGGTATAGGCGTGTATACACGCAGGTTCAGCAACTAAAGGAAGCTTATACACTAGTTGGCATTGATATAGTTGCATATGTACGCAGGTTTCTACATAGTAAAGTAGCGTATGTTTCATGAAATATGCTTTAGCTGCTTCTGTTTATTGTTGCAGTGTTCTGGGTTCAAAGTTGGTGTCTGGTTACTGTTACTGCTTTCTGATTACAACATTCTGAAAAATGTTTTAGTCGATTCTATATTGGGTTGTACAAAGGAGATTGATTGTTGCAGACATACTCGATGTATGATTGATGTTATTCATGGATCCAATATGAAAATTTATGAAACGTGGTCCCTGGAAGAAAAGAGAAGGTTGTAGCCTTCTAGAGGTAGTAGCCTACGTACTAGTACCTCAGCTAGTATAAGATCTAAAGGGGGTTGTAGCTTCCTTCCAGGTGAAGCTGGAGAACGAGAGGAGGTTGTAGCCTTCTGCAGGTAGTAGCTTGCGTACTGGTATAAGACTGCACCAGTACATAATCACTGTAAAAAGAAGTTTCTAATTGAAAGAAGATAGAGACAAATTGCAACAGGTGGTTTTCACCCACATTGTGTTTCCACCATACATCTTGTGTTCTTTTGTGTGACTGTCTGCTTTATTTTTCTATTCCTGGTTACTGTTTATATGGTTCTGACACACAAATTAATGATCAACATCTAAAGAATAAATTAAAATTATAAGTTTGCAAGTTATACACGAGTTTCATTAACCATAGTTGCGTATACACACTATTTTCATTAGCTGAAGTAGAGTATACAGATTTTTGTGTGAATTGAAAAAGAATTTAATAATACTGATTCACCCCCCCCCCCCCCACCCCGCGCCCCGCCCCTCTCATTATTATTTCTAGCAATTGGTATAAGATAAGGTCCTTCAGAAGAAGCTTGACCGCTTGAAGGAAGATCTATCATCATGAGAAACTACGAGAGAAAGGCATCCATCAGGCCACCAATTTTTTATGGGAGCAACTTCATCTATTGGAAGGTAAGAATCACAACCTATCTTTAATCTCTTGGTACAAAAGTTTGGGATATTGTGGAAATAGGATATACATTTCCATCAACAACTCCTACAAATACAATGGGTAAGAAGCAGTATGAAACAAATGCAAAGGT
Organism: Pinus taeda; assembly: GCA_000404065.3. Lineage (NCBI taxonomy): Eukaryota > Viridiplantae > Streptophyta > Pinopsida > Pinales > Pinaceae > Pinus > Pinus taeda. The sequence continues at coordinate 146,090 of APFE031753063.1, forward strand.
TGTCAATAATCTATTAGGGAGTCTATCTCAATCAGAATTCGTCAAGGTTATGTAGCTCAAAACCGCAAAAGAAATATGGGACAAGATCGTTATGAGCTATGAAGGAGGTGAACAAGTAAAATGAGAAAAACTACAAACTCTTAGAATTCAATATGAAAGTCTCAGGATGCACAATGATGAAAGTGTGGCTAACTATTTCGTACGTATAGATGAGATTGTAAATTGTATGAAAAACTTGGGTGAAGAAATAAAAGAAGTTGTTTTGGTTGAAAAGGTTCTAAGATCTTTGTCTTCTAAGTTTGATTCAAAAGTTTCTACCATAGAAGAAAAGTAGAATCTACAGAGCCTTACCATGTCTCAACTGCACAGAATTCTAACTACTCACGAAATGAGAAAATTCAGACCATCAGACAGGAGAGAAGCCGCATTCAAAGCCTCAAGAAAAGGAGATTAAAATGAGTCAGGATATATGTCTAAAGAAGAGGAAGAATCAAACTTTGTCAAGAACCTTCAACGAGGAACAGGAAGATCCAGAGGTAAGATTCCTTTCAAATGCTTTGCTTGTGGAAGAGTCAGTCACTATGCTACAACGTATCCTCATAAAGATAAATTAGACAAAGGTAAGGAACCTGTTAGATGGAACATAAAACGGAATGTAAGTAAGAAGAGCTATTACACATGAAGACAATGATGGATTGTCAAATAGTGATGAAGATGAACAAGGTAATGATGATAGGCTTTTGATGACTTTTGAAGATGATGCTTCTTGGATGCTAAAGATGAAGAAGATCTTTATGAAGAAATTCCTAAACTCAAAATTTGCTTAGAAGAAAATAACATGATTATAGACACTCTGAAATTCCAACTCGCTGAAAGGGAAAAACATAATGAAAAATTAGAATGTGAGATTGTGGGGCTTAGAAAAGATATTGAGAAAACAAAAGCACTTAATCTTAAATTTGCTAAAGGGTCTGAAACTTTAGATGAGATTATCAAAGTGCAGTCTTCTCCTCTAATCAAGACAGGTCTTGGATATACTAAAAAATCATCTCAAGCTCAGAAGAAATTACAGAAGCCATCCACCTCCAAAAGTTACCTTGATGTTGCAAAGGAAAGTGAACAGGTTGACAATCGACAACAAAAGCATAATACAAATCACTAGGTAAATCAAGGAAAATTTACTTCAAGAATGAATAAAGATTACCAGGTAAATTAGGCGCAATCTACTTCAAGGATGAACAGAAGCTACAACCAACCACAGGTAAATCATTCTCAATTTTCCTCAAGAAGGGATGTCTATGGAAACTACAATCATTTGGTCGGTAGGTTTGATAATCACAAAAATTTCTTCAATGGCTAATGTTTCTCTTGTCATAACTTTGGTCACAAAGCTGCTCAATGTGTTTCCTACAAGACCATCATGACCAGAGAAGCTCAAAAACAAAGGAGTATGACTGGGATCATGAAAAGAACCTAAAATAACTTTTCTACTCTTGAAAATGAAATAGACTGTTCTATCTGTAACAACTTTAGTCATGAAGATTCTGAATGCAAGAGTAGGTTTTAGCAAACAACTCATAAGGAGCATGCTTCATTGAGTCCCAAAACATGGAAAAAAAAAGAACCACAACCAGAAAGATGTGGGATAACCTTATATGCGGAAGGACGGTAAAATCAATGGTACATTAAGAGTGGATTCTCGAAACATATGACAGGTGCTAAAGAAAAACTTCAGTCATATACTGCCTTAGAAAAGGAAAAGAAGGTCTCATTTGGAAATGACACCCTTGCTTCATAAAAGGTAAAGGTTCTGCTCATTTGAAAGAGAAGGTCAAAGCTGGAAATGTTATGTATGTTGATGGCTTAAAGCATAATCTATTGAGTGTCAGTCAAATGTGAGATCAAGGAACTGAGGTAATATTTTGATCAAATTGACATATTGTTTGTGAGCTTGATACAGGAAAAACAGTGATCAAAGGCATAAGAACTCCAAATAATTTATACATATTCAAAGAAGGAGAACAACAATGCTATCTAAGCAAGAATGCTGAACATTGGCTATGGCAGAGAAGATTGGGGCATGTTTGCTTCTCTTAGAGAAGGAAAGCATGCAAATATCAGGTAGTTCATGATCTTCCTGATATTAGAATTCCAGACAATACAATATGCAAATCATGTCAGTTTGGTAAACAAACCAGAACAAATTTCCCTGAAAAGGAAGGATCAGCTAGCAAGCCACTTGAACTTGCCCATACTAATATATGTGGTCCAACTAGGAAGGGGTCACCTCGAGGAGAAGAATACTTCATATTGTTCATTGACGACTTCTCAAGGATGTGTTGGATAAGACTCATGAAGTATAAAGATGAAGCTTTTGAAAAATTCAAATCATTCAAAGCCTTGGTTGAAAACGAATCAGATCGCAAAATCAAATTCCTCAGGTCTGATCGAGGAGGAGAATTTACCTTGGATGAATTTTTCGATTTTCATGAAGAACATGGAATAAGAAGGGAATTTTCTACTGCAAGAACACCTCAACGAAATGGAGTAGTGGAAAGGATGAATAGAACGGTTCAACAAATGGCTCGTGCTATGCTTGATGAATCTGGAACTCTCACAACCTTCTAGGGTGAAGCCGCATTTGGTGTAGTTACTATTCTCAACAAGACAAACATCCAGGTAAACAACACTCAGACTCCTCATGAACTTTGGTATGGTAAGACTCCCACGATAAAATATTTCAAAATTTTTGGAAGTAATTTCTACATCAAAAGGACTGATGAAAACCTGGGCAAGTTTGAACCTTGAGCAAATGAAGGAATTCTCCTAGGTTACTCTCCCCACAGCAAAGCATATAAGTGTTACAATAAAAGACTTGGAAAAATTGTGGAAAGTATCGATGTAGTGGTTGATGAAGAAGGAAACACTCCTAGGCAAGTAAAATCTAAAGAATTCGAAGATGATGATGAACATTATCCTTCAACATCGAATTAGAATCATGATGAAGAAGAAACCCATGAGGCACCAGAAGAACAGATAAGGATAGAAGAAAAGACTCCATCCAGGTACGTTCAAAAGAATCATCCAGAAACTCAAATTTTGGGACAGAAAGAGGTAGGTTTACAAACAAGAAGAACCATTTCAGAAGCTTCAAGCTATCTAGCATTGCTCTCCTCCACCGAACCACAAAATGTAAAAGAGGCATGTAAATATGAATGTTGGGTCAAGGCCATGGAGGAAGAACTGGAGCAGATTGAAAAGAATAACACTTGGGAGTTGATTCCTAGACCAAAAGATAAGAATGTCATAGGGACAAAATGGATATTCAAAAATAAGCTGACTAAAGGAGATGTGATTAGAAACAAGGCAAGACTTGTTTGTAAAGGGTATGTGCAACAAGAAGGTTTAGACTTTAACGAAACTTTTGCACCTGTTGCTAGACTTGAGGTGATAAGGATGTTCCTTGCTCTCTCTAGCTTTCAAAAGTTCGAAGTATTTCAAATGGACATGAAATCTGCCTTTCTGAATGGAGACTTGGAGGAAGAAGTATACATTGAGCAACCAGATGATTTTATCCTTGGAAATGATCCAAAACTTGTATGCAGACTCAAAAAGGCTCTCTATGGCCTTAAACAGGCTCCAAGGGCTTGGTATTATCAGTTGGATAAGTACCTTCATCAACAAGGTTTTTCAAAAGGATCAAAAGATAGCAATCTATATATAAAAATTGACAATGATAAATTGCTAATACTTGTTGTGTATGTTGATGATATCATTTTTGGTAGCAATGAGGAAGACATGAGTCAAAAATTTGCCTTGGTAATGCAAAAAGAATTGAAATGTCTCTGCTTGGTGAGCTCACATATTTTCTTGGTTTACAAGTCCAACAAACAAAGACGGTATTTTTCTATCACAAACAAAGTATCTCAAGTAGATCTTGAAGAAATATGGGATGGAGGATTCAAAACTAGTATGTACCCCTATGGTAACCAGATGCAGCCTCAGCACAAATGATGAATCAGCAGCTGCACATCAACCAACCTATAGATCCATGGTTCGAAGTTTGCTCTATCTAACAGATACCCAACTAGACATTGTGCATGTTGTAGGGATAGTTGGAAGGTTTTAGGCAAATCCAAAAGAAACTCATCTTCACACCATTAAGAGAATTTTCAAGTATCTTCAAGGGACTCAAAACTATGGTTTATGGTATCCTATAGATACAGATGTTACACTTCATGCATATACAGATGCATATTGGGCAGGAAGGGTGGATGACAAGAAAAGCACTAGTGGTGGTGCATTCTTCATGGGTCCTAGATTAGTATCTTGGTTCAGCAAGAAACAAAGTTCCATTGCATTATCTACAGCTGAAGAAAAATACGTAGTTGCTACATCTTACTGTACACAACTCCTTTGGATGATGCAAACATTGCAAGACCTTCAAATCACTTGCACTCCACCTATTTCCATTTTTTGTGATAATACAAGTACAATCAATATTTCAAAGAATCTTGTCATGCATTCAAAGACTAAGCACATACCTATCAAGTATCATTGTCTCTGGGAACAAGTTCTAGAACAAAATGTCAAGTTGGAGTATGTTCCATCTAAGGAACAAATTATTGATATACTCACCAAACCACTACCCAAGGAGACATTTGAATACCTCAGACAGAAGTTGGGGATAGTTGATGCATCATCTTGCTGTTGAATCTTCTTTGTTTCAGAGAAAAGTGGTCGTACGTGGGTTTCATAAGGGGTATCCACATACATACGCCAGTTTATGAAGATACAGTCGCATATATGTGGCTTGAAGACAAAGAATGGGCTAGGATTGGGATGAAAAGAGTCTGATATGGGTCTAATAGATACTATCTGGCATAGGTTCAAGGGGAGCATATATTCTTCTAATAATGCATTGTTGGAATTATCTTAGAAGATCTTGGTTCAAATTCACAGATGTTTTGATTTCAGGTGGAATAGGTCTAGAGGGAGAACACGATTGTTGAATGATGATTAACAGATGCTACTGATGATAGTTGTTGTGGAACAGGAGCAGAAGAAAAACATGGTTGTTGGTCTGAATGATGATTGATAGATACTTTCTCTCTATGTCATGTATTTCTTTTCTTTTCTTATCAAGGTCATGTAATGGCCTATCGTGGTTTCCCCACTATGCCTAGGATGAATGAAGTAATGTTCTTATCTTTATCATGTAAATTCTTGGTGTATCCCCACTTGATTGGGTAGATGAGTCAATTCCCACTTGGTTGGGAGATGGATGTATGGATGAGTCTTTGGTGGTAGGAATATCATTTATAGTATATAAAGTCATGTTTCTCATGCAGAACATCTTCTTGCAGATCTTGCCTACAGTCAAGGGGAGCTTGGACAGCACAGTAAAGAAAAAAATTCATCGTGTACTTAGGGGGAGCATAACCCTTTTCCCTTGATGAAAAAGGGGGAGAATGACTTTGAGTAACTTGGGGTTGCCATCAAGTCCAAAGGGGGAGATTTTCGTCATTATGATATAGGTTTGGCACTATGGCACAGGTGTTGTCCTTGATGGAAACTCACTCAAAGGGAAAATCATAGTTCGAGATCTCAAAATGAAAGAAAATAAGGTATACACAGGTTCCTCTTATCCAAGTTGTGTATACATGCGGGATCACCGATCAAAAGGCGCGTATGCATATGCACGCACCTTCATGCACGGAAAAGCACGTACATGTTGGAAAACTTATTTTTGGTTCCATGGTATTTAGACCTATGGTTTTGGTCCTTGGTATTGCATCCGAAGTGTTGAACCCAAGTATTGGGTCCCTAGTATTGGTTATCAATGGTTTTGGACCATGGTTTGAGTAAGGCCTAAGACTCTAAAAGGGAAGGAGATCATTTGGCAAGGGCATCGACTAAGTGTTGAATATATTAAGAGGAGAAAGATCTGGAATACTGGTGATTGGTGTATGGTGCATTGCTGGATCTGAACCAAGGAAGAACCTGAGAGATTAAAGATGGATAAGTTCTATTGATGGATCAAGATTTTATGACTTGAATAGTAGTATCTCTGTAACCTTTGATTTGTTATAATCGGCACATGATTAGATCTATAACTCTGATAATCTTGGTATAACTGATGTCTAATTAAGTAAAAGGGTAAATTATCTTTTATAAGTTCTATACGCAGGTTCGACGAGGTATACGCACATATACACCCAGGTTCAACAACTGAAGGAAGCGTATACACTGGTTGGCATTGATACAACTATGTATGTACATAGGTTTCTGCATAGTAAAGTAGCGTACATTTCATGAAATATGCTTTAGCTGCTTCTGTTTATTGTTGCATTGTTCTAGGTTAAGAGTTGGTGTCTGGTTACTGTTACTACTTTCTAATTACAACATTCTAAAAAGTGTTTTGGTTGATTCTATATTGGGTTGTACAAAGGAGATTGATTGTTGCAGACATACTCGATGTATGATTGATGTTATTCATGGATCCAATCTAAAAATTTATGAAACGTGGTCGCTGGAAGAAAAGAGAAGGTTGTAGCCTTCTGTATGTAGCAGCCTACATACTAGTACCTCAGCTAGTACAAGAGCTAAAGGGGGTTGTAGCTCCCTTCTAGGTGAAGCAGGAGAATGAGAGAAGGTTGTAGCCTTCTACAAGTAGCAGCCTGCGTACTGGTATAAGGCTGCACCAGTACAGAATCATTGTAAAAAGAAGTTTCTAATTGAAAGAAGATAGAGACAAATTGCAACAGGTGGTTTTCACCCACATTAGGTTTCCACCTTACATCCTGTGTTCTTTTGTGTGACTTTCTGCTCTATTTTTCTGTTCCTAGTTACTATTTATATGGTTTTGACACACATATTAATGATCAACATATGAAGAATAAATTAAATTATAAGTCTCCAAGTTATACGTGAGTTTCATTAACCATAGTTGCGTATACATGTTGTTTTCACTAGCTGAAGTAGTGTATACAGATTTTTGTGTGAATTGAAAAATAATTTAATAATATTGATTCACCCCCCCCCCCCCCTCTCAGTATTATTTCCAACACAAAATATCTACAACCACTTAGTATCCACAACCTCCTTCATTGGCTCTTCCTTTACAAAATCCTAATATTTTTGATCCTCCATACACGTCTCCTTATTCCATTTGTCATTTTCATCCTACTAATATGGGATGTTGCATTGGTCATGCCCCAATCCTTGCATCAACACAATGTTGTACTCCTTCTTCATGTGCCAACCCTCTACTGCATGTTTTCTTTTTGTGCCCATACTCTACTGTGCGCAATCCTACCCTTTACCTACACTCTCCTTTCCTTCGGTATGATTGTTGTAAGATGAGACATCAAACTTAGACACCCTGAAGATCTTAAAACACCTGAAGAGGGGTCAACCACATTCCCCCTCCCCATATTGGTGCCATCAAATGGATAGACATGGCTACCACCCCTACTCTAGGGCAGACTTTTATGTCTATCAATGGCATTTATCTCCTTCTTGCAGTCATACCCCATTCTTCCTCTGGCACAATCGGACAAGGTCTGAAGGTGGTTGTTTTCTTCATGACACAGGCCTTGTCCTCACCCCTACATTAAGACATGGTCTTTTTCCTAGGTTCCTTCATCTTTCACCATCATGCATCATCACAATACACTGCCTTTTCGCTATAGTCGTTCTCGTGTGGACTGGAGCATCACCATCCAATTCCAAGAGGCTGCAAGTCCTCTTGTCTTGTGGTGCTTGGCTAAAATTACTAATCCATCTATGTCTCTAGGTGTCAACCATATTTATGAGTGGTTGGGATCCTCCTTTATCCATACATCCTGATGAATCTCCTCCACTCCCTCAGACATATACCTCCCATTCCTATTTTTATCACCCAAGTCCCCTTGTCAAAACTGCTTCTTCCACAGTTGCATCCTCTTATTGGCTTCTCAATTCAGGGTGAATGCTTCTATCATCCCTCAGCCTAGCCTCTCGTTAGTATGTCACCCTTGCATAATTCCTCTATCTCTATTCTTTAAGTATTCCCAACCTCATCATCCTCCAATTGCACTCAATTTCGCTCTTGAATACATCTCTTTCTCTCCCTTAGTCCCAAGGTGATTATTTATAACATTTTTTCCTTCTATTTTCTCCACCATACCTATTGGTATGTCCTTCGGGTCATTATGGAGTCTGGATTCAAATCTCCTCAATTATCAAAAATATACCCCATTGACACTCTTTTTGAGTTTGGCCGATATGATGGTTCACACAAGCCACTGACCCACCCCAGTCAATCTTAGTATTTAGGTCTTCATTCACCTCAGTTTTGGCCCACATACCATAGCATTACAGTGTCTTGATAATCCATGGGTGGATTGACATCTTTTCAGCCTTTCTCTACCATTGAATGGAATTCAGTAATCTTTCCAATTGTATTTTTATTTCCCTCAAAATTTCCTTGATGTGATGGATCATTCTTATGTATCCTTCCTCATGTGATCCTAACCAGCATCAATTCCTAAGATCCTCCTCATGTTAAATTACATTGTCACAAGAGTTTATCTTGTAGGATGATCCATTATAATAATTTATGCACCTAATTCAGTGTCACCCCCAACACAATGTTTTCCTTATCATTAATCCTTCTTAAAATAACCTCTAGTTAAGCCCCCCTTCCTTCTAAAACTTACTCCTACTTACATACAACATTTACATATGTACAAAAGGGATAATTTACCCTTTTCTCTCTTCCTTCGATGTCTCAATGTTTATCCCACCTCCTGCAAGGTGGCATGGTGTTATGAAACCAGATCAAGAAAAGATAGAAAAGATAGATCAACGCCTTAGAATTCAGTCTCTTCGAGGGGGCAACCTCCTTTACATTACATAAATGAACAATTCTTGGATGATATAAATGAACAGACCTCCTTTCTATATATAGGAGTTTAAGGGGTCATAATATAATCAAAGCCGACATGATAATAATAATGTAAGGCCACAATAATAACAATAGTGGGCTTCTATGGGGAATAATAGTAACAATATGGGCACTGCATGGATACATCAATATAATAAAGGGGTTGTACTAATAACAATAAGGGGTTACACTAGTAGTATACGGGCCTAACATGCCCCTCTCCTTCAAAAAGTGTTGTCCTCAATGCTTGAGTAGTTCTTGATGCTTCTGTATAAAATTCTTGTCCTCCCATGTGGAATCTTCAGCAGTTAAGTTCTTCCACTTGATGAGATACTCTAAAATTGATCGATTTTGTACCTGTCGGGTTCTTGTTTCTGTGACTGCTCCAGGTTCGAATATGATTTTTCCTTCCTCTTCAATTTCTGGCAGTATTGTTTGAATTGGGATCTTCTGCAACTTTTGAATAAGTGGCCATACATCTTCATCTTTCTTCCATTCATCCCTTGCTTCGTTTATCCAATCTGGTTGGATAACAGAAATAGCACAAAACAATGCTTCCACATCCTCAACCTTTCTTGAGAGTGCATCTGCATCAAAAATTTTCTTCCACTTTCTATAGATGATGTCAAATTCATAACCCAACATATTTGTGACACATTTTTTCTGTTCTTCCAAAGATAATAGTTGTTCTAAAAATTATTTAAGACTATCATGATCCATTTTTACCTTGAAGTGTATTCCCATTCGATAAGGTCACCATTTTTTAAGTGCATGTAGTATTGACAACATTTCCTTCTCATAAATAGCTTGCTTGAGATGTAGCAGTAAAAATACCAAATCACCTACATCAAAACATTTTTCACTATGATGTTGATCTACCTGTTGTTTCGTTTGATTTTGCATCGAAGTGGCATTATCCTTTAAAATTTGGAGAACTTGTTGTTGATGCTCGTTGTGATCTTTCACTGCTTGAACCCTTTTCTTCTTGATATGTCCTTCTATCTGTAGAGTTTGGGGAGTGGTAATTTCTTCCAATCCTTTGCAATATATGGTTGGATTCATTTCTTGATGCTCGATGTGGTCTTTCACTTCTTGAACATTTTTCTTCTTGATATGTCCTTCTATCTTGATAGTTTGAGGAGTGGTAATTTTGACCAATGAATTACAAGATATGGTTGGGTTCATTTCTTCTTTCTCTATGTGATCTTTCACTTGTTGCACCTTTTTCTTCTTGATATGTCCTTCTATCTTGAGATTTTAAGGAGTGGTAATTCTTGCCAATGCTTTATAAGATATGGTCTAATTCATTTCTTCTTTCTCTAGGGTGGGGTCCTGGCATATATCCTCTTCTTTTGATGTTTATTCATCATTTTCTTCCTCCTCTTCATATTCTATGTAAAATAATTTCTTCTTAGCACACTTATGACCTTTAGTGCATTTGCTATCACAATTGCAACAAAGCCCTTTTTCTCTTTTTTCTTCCAATTGTTGTGGTGTAACCCTTGTAGGTTGTGGAAGGCTAGGAGAAACAACACTTCCATAGTTATAGTTGTGAGGGGTAGACTTCCTTGTTGCCATAATTTTACTTTCCACTATGTCACAAAGCCTTTTTACTCTTTCCAGTTGTTGTGGTGTTGCTCTAAAGAAGGTGTTGCTCTTTGTTTCCTCATCATGTGCTATCATTTCCTCCGTGAAAATTGACCACGTAACAAGTTGTTTACGAGAACAAAGACATTTATACCATAAAAATTGATCCGGTCCTAAATATGAAGATGCAATACACACCTTTTGTAATAGTGGTACACCATGTACATCAAAATATTGCTCCATCTGAAGTATCCAATTTACCGAATCCTTGCCATCGAACTTCCTCATCTTGCTTTTTCTTGATTTTAGGAGCTCGATCTTGAGATGACTGTAACTTTGTATTTTCAAATATTTAAGTTTTGAAAATGCGACCTGCAGTAGCTCTCTGTGTCCTCTTTCCAATGCCACCAGTGTGATCCAAATTGGATTCTCCAAGGAAGAGTTATGCGAAATATCCCACAGTGACCTGATTATAGACTAGTTCAGTAAAGCGAACTTGTACGACATGCCACGAGCCACTATATCAACCTTTAGCTCTGAAAAATATATATAAGAAACTACAGTCCATCCTCTTTCTATACCTTCTCACGAAATTTCAATCCAATTCTCAGAGAGAAAGTTATGACAGTTTTCCCTAGGTCACCTGTTTGGAATGTAATTCAGGAGTCTGCAAAAAGACCAACTTCCTCAAATCATATCTCCGCAAATGTAGCGTAAAAAGATCTGAAATTTGGATCTGAGATTCAGCACGATTTCTTCTCAAATGGGTTTTTCTTTTAGCTTTTGAAATGTCATAGAAACAAAATTATAGTGAAAATTCCATGATGACCTGTTTGGAGCAGTGAAACCCTAGAATCCAAAGCTTTGATACCAAATGTTATGAAACCAACTCAAGAAAAGATAGAAAAGATAGATAAACGCCTTAGAATTCAGCCTCTTCGAGGGGGAAACCTCCTTTACATTACATAAATGAACAATTCTTGGATGATATAAATGAAAAGACCTCGTTTCTATATATAGGAGTCTAAGGGGTCATAATATAATCAGAGTTGACATAACAATAATAATGTAAGGCCCCAATAATAACAATAGTGGGCTTCTATGGGGCACAATAGTAACAATATGGGCACTACATGGGTACATCAATATAATAAAGGGCTTGTACTAATAACAATAAGAGGTTACACTAGTAGTATAGGGGCCTAACACATGGCCCTTAATTTCTCTTGTCGTTATATGGCTAGCTAGTATTCTCCTGTCCTCCACGTCTTCGATATTTCCTTCATCAATACCCATGATTTCCCTACCCTTGCTACCCATCAATTTATGCAACAAGTCTGCAGCCTTCTCAATAGTATTTTCATCCCGTTAGTCTCTCATGGTAGCCATTCTAGGATGTTCGTTGTTACAGATCCATTTGGGCACATAACTCCCATCATTCAGATCAGTACCATTAGGGCTCATCAAACCCTAATTCAGTTGCTACATGCCCTAGACAAGTCACAACTTTGACTACCTCCTTCCCTGAGATTTTCTTGGCCTGAATCCCTCTAGAAATGCCTCCTTGAGAGACCAGCACAACATTGGACAGGGGTAAGTGCACTTCAGTGCAAGTATGCCCATGTCAGGGTGCTCTACAAAGCACCTAGGCCCACTTTGGCCTGCGCTTGGTGAGGTTGAGTGAAATTCACATAGGGTTCTAGGAATATTCTTATCTTCTGGAGCCATCTAGAAGATTACCACACTCATCATCCCTTGTAAACTCGAAATTGGATGAGGAATGAGTTAAGTAACATCCTATCCTCTCATCCCTTCCTCCATGGAAACTAACTCTAAGTTTGGAAGGCCATTCAGTACCCTCATTATGACCAAACCTCCTCCATTTGCCTATAAATTGAGCACTCATCTAAGTGATCAAGGACCGAACTTTGAGAATTTGTAAGGAGATACTATTGGTGTGAACATAGAGATTATAAGCAACTGTTGTTATGATGTCAGAGTGCTGTGCTATTGATGTGATGTTAGTTGGAACCCAAGCTGGAAGAGTGACAATGGATTGGACTTCATGGTTGTAATTCTGCCTTCTAGTTAATAAAGTTGTTACACCTTTTTCCATACACTTATCTTGATATATGATGTTTATGTGTGTGATAGTATATGATTTTATTTACTTACAATCGATAGATCTCTTTCTTTGATTGGTTCTTTGTCTTCTATTTATGCTCGTAGGTACTTTTTCATCGAGTTAAGTTTGAGGAGGAGTGATGGGTGCCATACAAAGGAGACAAAAGGAAAGCGAAATAACAAGTAGGCCCTTTGATTCCCTTGTCTTATTTGTCACCCGTAGAAAAAGGATAAGTGCTTTAAATCTATTGTTCTAGGTATAGCTACCTACCTAGGGAATTAGTAAGTATCCGTAGATGCAAAATTCCTCATAACAAACTGGCAACTCCACTGGGGAATGATCATTGTTTCAATAGTTTACCTTCATCCTAGTACACTCTAGTAGACTTTACTTGCTTCCATAGATCTTGTTTCATCCTTTTGAAGTGTTTTTTGGTGAAAATTGTGCTTGTAATCCCCTAGGATGGCTCTCTAGAACCAGCGCATGAATGGTCTAGAGACAAAGTGTTGCAGAGCACCCTTGGCTTGAGGATAGTGCTCTGAAGTGCACTGCCTCCCATTCAAGGCTACATTGATCCTCCTTAGGACAGAAATCCCTCCTTTGAGTTGATTTTTTGCCAAATATCCTTCTGCTTCTGCCTTCTGAAAGGTCAATAATTCTTGTGTCTCTGAAATCAATTTGTGTTTCCTTTTCTAGTTTTACTTTGTCTTTGATTGTTTAGTGTTTCCTAAATGATTTCTTTATCACTATTAATTCATTTTCAAAGTTATTTTATAGTCGATTAATCTTTTTTCAAAAGAAAGTGTTGTAAAAGTCTTCATTTCTTTTGAAATGGAACTATCGTAAATTCTTCATTTTTTCAAAAGCTTGATTAATTGTATGTGCATTAGTTTCCTTTTGTTCATCGCAACATTAAGGGAATTAAAAAGAAAAAATTGCATTGTGCATTTAGAAAAATTGTGTGTGCTCATAGGAATAGTTTAGGGAAATTGCATTAGATGTGTTCTTTGTTCTTTGATTATAAGAATCTAATTGCTCTATCCCTTCTAGCTAAGGTTTTCATTGTCAAAATTGAATGAAAAGGATGCTTATCATATTAGTTGCATCTAGGAATTGAAAATACATCACGTGGTGAACCTTGAAAGGGAAATTCTTAATCAAGATCAACTTAAAATTAAAAACAATTAACCTAATGGAGCATTGTCACCTAATGCAAAACATTTAGTTGTAGGATAGAGACATGTTTCAGCATCGTAAAACATAGCAGCTGTCACTAACTTGTCTACGATACATTCCGAGTGTGATACATCATTCCACGAACATGAGTATATCGGTGGTGTTATAGTACGTAAAGTATATGGGAATGCTCTCATTATGCGGTTTCACATTAGGCAGCACTAATACAAATTAGGCCTCCACGTACTTTCAGGTATATATGGGAGGAAAACACTAGGTTGCTATCCATCCTTAGGTAACCAAGTTGGTCACCTTGTACATTGTGATACATTGAACATATCATTCGGGGAGATTTCCTGCTCATATTTCTTGGTTCGACAGGAGGTATTCTGCAGTTCACAATTTCTTGGTAAACCCTTTTGCCTAGCTTACCCCTTTTTGTGTATTTCTTTTTTGTAATAAAATCAATCAGTAATCATGGAGAAAAATCAACCCTTACCCCATCGTTCACAGAGAGCAGTGAGTAAACCACCTTTTCCACCCGAAGCTACACCTATCCAGTCAAAGTGATCTCGTTTGAATGGACCCAGTACTTCACAGGCCTCTGATTCTTCATCTGAATTACCAGAAACACATATACCAATAAGTACTGTGACCCCAGTTAGTACAATGGTTACTGGTACATCTGTTACTGAAGTGGAATATCCACAATTACCTGAGGAAACTAGAACTGAATCTAGTGAAATGGTAACCCAAGTTGTTCAACAACAAGTTGATTCTCAATCTGACATTGCTCAACAAGAAATTACTTTTGAATCTGAATTTGTTCAACCATAATTGGATACTGAACCCATCACTATTCAATCAGAAGTTACTTCTGAACCAGAAGTTGTTCACAAAGCCCAACCTAAACTTTTTCTTTTACTAGAACATTTGGATCTTGAGGTTGAATAATCAGAAGTTGTTACCTTACTAGAAGAAGATCGACTGGTACATCCTCAGACATTTGTAACTATCAAGACTTCCTCTTTATCTCAGCAACAAATACTAGAAATCTATTATGGACCAGATGGTGAAATTCTCCCACATGGTTTGATATCAATAAAAGAGGAACTTGGGGTAGAATCACCCAGAATTCCATTCCATTTTGGAACTAGGCATTATCTGTATCCTTATACTCCTCACTTTACTTGTCCTTTTGATCTTAATTAATTTCACACACTCTTTGGTTCATTAGGAAAATTATTTGGACATTTGACTATGGCAGAGTCAACATCCCATATTGTACCATCTGTTATGGCTATGGTAGAATATTTTGTCGCAACCTCTTCGATGTTTACTATGACACCTAGGTCACACTTGTATGGAGTTCCATCCATCCCATCAGGTAACCAATCTTTATCGGGAACCCACTTGGGTGCTGCTTCTAGCCCTTTGTCTTCACCAATGTCCTCTACTAGAATTTTATCTGGTTCTTCATTAACAGATACCGAACAACTGGACCCATCAAGTTCATATCAAGATGGTTCATCTTGTTATCACCCTATGTATCCACTTTACACTGGACTAACCCCATATGGAGAACAATATGCACATTCTCCTTATCCTCCATTTTCTTCGGGGAAACCATATGTTGGTATGCTGTCATCTTTAGGTCAGCCTGGAATGACTGTCTATCAGTGGTAGCCAACCATGCTCATTCAATCTAGGCTTGTGTATCCATCACAACCTATGCAATATGTCTCATCCATACATACAACGCATGTTGTTACATCTATACCACAGTCAGAAGCTCGATTTGTTGTATCTCAAGCTGTGCAAGCTGGCCCTTCAACCTTAGACCCCCAAGTTTCAAGTATATAGATCCAACCTTCTCAGGCAGTTTTACAACAACCACTTGTGTCTGGAGTCCAACAATTTCAAGCTATTTTACCTTTTACTGGAATGGCTCAGACTTACACTAGTTTAGTGTATTCACAACCTGGTCAACCTTACATTGGTGGGAAACAACAACTGTTAAATCAACAACCGTTGTATCAACAACAACAATAGTTGATTCAATGGCCTTGGTAGCCCTAATATCAACAACAACAATTCCAACAATACCAACCTCAACATGGACTTGGACAACAAGCTTATGCATGGTTTGGTCAACAACAAGTTTATTCAGGTCCTAGTCAGCAAACCTATGTTGGGTTTGGACAACAAAAAATATATTTTGATGGTCAACAACAACCTTATGCTGAATTTTCTCAACAAACTTACCCTTATCAAGGTTACCAGAAGTAGATGCCTTATGGTGGTATGCAAAGGCCTATTTCCTAGGAAATTCCATCTTACCCTGGATATGCTCAACCTAACCTCAATAGACAGTTGCCATTTGTTGCAACACTTGAATTACAAAATCTAAACCGAATCACCAATGACCCAATTCATTATGCACCTTGGTGGCCAATGATTCCTCATAAGTTACCTTCTGATATTCTAAAATTCAATGGAAAACCTAGAGAAGACCCATCCAACCATGTCATGACTTTTCATTTATGGTGTTCATCAAACTCCTTGAATGATGATTCTATTAGACTACGTCTTTTCCAGAGAACACTTATTGGTCCGGCTGTGAAGTGGTGCATCGAGTTACCACGAGCTTCTTTTGATAACTTCACTACTTTAGCTACCACGTTTTTAACCCACTTCCAGTAACCCATATGATATGAGACTGGAATAGAACTATTATCCAAATTTAAACATACTACTGCTACTCATATCTCTGATCATATTCATGAGTGGCATCGTCGTCATCGAATGGTTAAAACTTATGTTCCTGGTCATCTTTTGGTTTAGTGGTTTATAAAATCCTTACTACCATCTATCACTAAGGATGTGGCGAAAGGTGGAGTTGTCACAAAAGAGCAAGTAATTTCTCATGCCCAATATTTGGACTTAATTTATACACAGTCTGGCACGCTCTATGACAAGATCCTGAATGCACCCCGACCAGCTTTCATTTTTCCTCCTCCACCATCGAGTAAGGAATCTCATGCCAGTGATGGTGTGAATGGTTATTCGAGCACACAAACAGCAGGTAGACCATCTGGTCAAACACTTGCCATTTCCAATCAAACTAAAAATTCACTTGATAACACTCTTACTTCCGAAATCAATTCCGTGTCATATGACAAGGAAAAGAATGAAAATCTACCAGGAAGTAAGAAGAAGGGGAAAAACAAGAAGAAACAAAATAGTTCCCCTCAAGAGAAATCATCTGATTCCTCTCCTTTGGCTAGGAAATCTCATTACCCGTGTTTGATATGTAACAATGAGCATTTTATGTGATATTGTCCTCACTACTCCGAAGTCTCAAAACTTCTGAAGACTTCTAATACATTTGTGCTATTGACTAATCCTTTTCCAAAATCAGAGGAAAATATGGTTTCTACAAATCATGCTTCCACTTCCCAAGTTCTTATGCTATCCACCTCTAAGCCTAAAATTGAAGTTATGGTTTCAACACAAAATAAATATTATCAAAATCAACCATAGTCATCAAATAACTAAGCTGATAAACCTAACCCTTCAACTTCGAATTCGAATGATCCTATTCCACCACCCATTGCACCAGAGTTGATAATAAAACTGCATAAGGGAGTTGAACATAAATTGACATTTAACCCTCGAGCTCAAGCTGCAAAGAAATATAATATAGTAGAAGATTTGGCTCAGTGACCTTCTGCTATGTCAATGCTCGACGTGCTTTAGAACTATCCCTCCCAAAAGCAGGCTTTGTTGTCAACAATTGGTGGAATCAATCCAACTGATTCCAATCTTGTGGTTTTCAACCATGTGGATTAGACACCATAGTTACCAGCACAATTATCATTCTTGATTCAAGTAAATGTCTTGAATAAACTTATTCATCAAACCATTATTGATGGGGGGCATCTACTTGTGTTATGTTTATGAATTTCTGGAAAACACTTGGCCCACCACCTTTGTCACGTTCACCAACAACGTTAAAATCTTTTGACGAGCACATGTACACGCCTTGTGGAATATTGAGTAATATGCAAATCGAACTAGGAGGAAAAACAGTAAATGTTGAAGTTGAGTTTGTTGACAGACCCCTTGACTACAACATTTTACTAGGAAGACTGTTGGTTTATGCTATGGTTGTTGTTGTTTCAACATACTTTCTTATGATTGCATTCCCTCATAAGAATGGAATCACAGTTATCAACCAACTCACCTTCTTCGCCTCTAGTTCACATGCTAGTGGACGCACTCCATTAGTACATGGACCCCTGCTATCTCTTCAAAACATTGGTTTAGGTCTCTTTAAAAATCCTGCCCTAATGGGTACTTTTTCACTACCACCACCATCAAATTTGGCGGAAGTGGAAAAAGTTGAGACTTGTAATGTGATATCTTCCACTTCATCTGACTTAAGGAAGATTACAAATAGTTTTGAAGTTGATAGGAGTAATGAAATCATGCCGCTAAGCCCTATTGAGCTAGCATAGCAATCAATCTTTCTAGCTTGCACGGCGAACCCAAATCCATATTTATCAATTGTATGGGTATATCATTCATTAGAATATGGTACTTCCTCTAATCCTTTTGACATATATTTTCTACTAATGAAGGAATCATCCAATAAATGATGATGGAAGGAGAACCATGGGAATATTATCATCATCATTCCCATCTTCTAGATCACATACAAGATTATTCAAATGAATTTAATCACCCTTCATTTGTCAATTTCCTTTCGAATTCTTCTTTCATAGATACAGTAGATTCCAAGCAAAACCCTCCAACTATCGAAGAAACTATTTCTATCAGTATTTCAACCAAACCTAACATTGTAGAAAACATTCATGTTGGAAAATCTTGTTCTCCATTAGAAATTGATATTTACCGTGCTCTTTTTCATGAATTTTGAGAAATATTTTCATGGTCATACAAAGAGATGTGACAACACCTCTGTCCTATTCATCCAAAGAAGGCTACTGTATTAAAATAGAAGTTGAAAAACTTTTGCATGCTGGTTTCATTTACCCTGTTCCTCTTACTGATTGGGTTTCCAATATTGTTCCTGTCATGAAGAAACAAGGGACAATACGAGTGTGTGTCGATTATAGGGATGCTAATCAGATTTGTTCAAAAGACAATTATCCTACTCCCTTTATGGACCAAATTATTGATCAATGTGCTAGATGCGAAATATTCTCATTTATGGATGGTTTTACGGCTATAATCAAATCAATATCTGCCCAGAGGACCAATCTAAAACTGCATTTATTTGTCCATGGGGCACATTTGCTTATAGGAAACTCCCGTTTGGTTTGAAGAACGTAGGATATACATTTCAAAGGATGATGAATTATGCCTTCCATGACATCAAACATATTGTTCAACCATACCTTGATGATTTACATGCTCATTCACGAAAATGGACTAATCACTTGCAGCATTTGAGAGCTATATTTTTATGGTGTCGACACTACAAAATACAACTCAATCCACACAAATGTGTGTTTTATGTTGGTTCTGGTTGTTTTCTTGGATTCTAGTGTCTAAGGAAGGAATTCAACTTAATCCACTTAAGGCTTAGGAAATCCTTGATTTTCCTCCACTTTCCAATCTACTACAGTTACAGAGACTCCAAGGGAATGCTAACTTTCTAAGGAGGTTCATTCCCAATTATGCTGAAATGGCTAAAGGATTTACTCGTTTATTGAAAAAATGGATACCCTTCCATTGGGATCAGGTTGCGCAAGCTTCCTTCGATTCTTTTAAAGATACCTTGATTAGAGCCTCATTAATGTATTCCACGAATTATCAAAACAACTACTTCTTGTATCTTGCCATTGCAGATACAACCATTGGAATGGTTTTAGTTCAAGAAGAAGATGGGATTGAACATCTGATATATTATTTGAGCTGCAATCTCAATGATACAGAAGTTAAGTACTGTTATGTTGAAAATTTAGCTCTAGTTGTTGTTCAAGCTATACAGAAATTTCACCACTACATCCTGCTCTAAAAGACTAGTGTCATTTCGGATTGCAAACCTATGACATATATTTTGTCACGTCAATTGCTGGGGGGAAAATACTCAAAATGGATCGTCATTTTGCATGAGTTTGATTTGGAGTTCATCAAATCCAAATCAAAGAAATATCTAGTCTTCGTTGATCTTCTTTGCAACCTTCCCTCGAATAACATTGATTCAACATTAGAACCATTAAGTCTAAATGAGTCTCTGTTCCTGATATCATCATCTAATGTGTGGTATGGAGATATATTGATTTATCTCCAGACCCAAACTTTCCCGCCTGATACCTCACGCTTGCAACAACAACATATCCAATACCAAGCCAAATATTATTTAATCATTGGCGACACTCTTTATCGTCATGGTATTGATACGATTTTACAAAGGTGCCTCACTCATGAGGAAGTCGAGAAAGTTTTGAATGATTGCCATTCAGGTGCTTGTGGTGGACACTTATCTAGTTATGCTACCACATAGAGAATTCTCTATGCTGGTTACTTCTGGCCTTCCATATTCAAAGATTGCATAATGTCTATCAGAAGTTGTCACACATGCCAGATTTTGACCATAAAGCTAGATTACCACCTATACCATTGCATCTTGTCATCGTTTTTGGACCATTTTCCATATGGGGCATTAACTTCATGACATGTAACCCCACCTCAGATGGGGGCATGGGTACATTATAGTCGTCGTTGACTATTTCACACAATGGGCTGAGATGATGCCAACATTAAACAATAGTGGCGAGACAGCTACTCTTTTCTTTTTTAACCACGTGGTTGCCTGGTTTGATGTACCACAGGCTATAGATACAGATCATGGGTCACATTTTTGCAATCACATGATGGCTGAGTTAACTACTAAGTTAGGACTTTCACATGATAGTTCTACTCCTTATTATTCACAACCGAATGGACAAGTTGAGACCATCAACAAATTCCTGAAGTGAATGCTTCAAAGAATGATAGGGGTTCATAAATGAAATTGGCTTTTAATCCTATACTCTACCTTTTGGGTATATTGAACCTTGGTGAGAAATGCAGCTAAATTCACACCCTTTCAATTGGTGTATGGTCTAGAGGCAATATTGCTGATACAATGCGAAATTTCATCTCTCAAACTTGCAATTGACCTATTACCCAACAATTCTGAAGAAGAAGCACATTTCTTGGAACTCATATGTCTGGATGAAACCTGTCGTGAAGCTACATTGGCTAACAAAATGCATAAGAAATTAATCAAGGCGCAATATGATAGAAATGTCAAGCCTCGCATTTTCTCAGAGGGAGACCTTGTCTTGCTTTATGATCAGGAAGCTAATACTCTAGGAGCAGGAAAATTTGAACTGCTTTGGATGGGTCCTTATATTTTCAAGTGTGTTTTGGAAAAAGGTTCCTACGAGTTAGTGGATTATGATGGAATTCCATTGTCACAGCCCCAAAATGGCCTATATCTCAAACGTTACTATGCTTAATTGAGTGTAGTAAAAATCACTGTATATATGCTTTAATTGCATGTGCATGTGTCACTATGTCTTTTAGAGTTTTTATGTGGTCAATTAATACACTTTGCATTTGTCGCATATGTTGAAACCTTTGGAACCATTTGTTGGTTATGCCAATGGTGCTAGTCGTAGTACTTAGAACTTATCTTCTGTAGCATGGGCCATTTTTGCTCCAAGTGGAAATTCAGTGATTTTTCAAGGGATTTGTATCAGTCGATTGACAAATAATATCGCTTAGTATAGCACGTTGATCGAACTTCTCTTTAATGCCATTTCACTTGGCATTCACTGAATCATCATTAGGCTAGACTCATAACTCGTCATACTACAACTAACAAACATTTATGCCATCAGAAACCCAACAATTCTCCATATCTTCCTTAGAGTTCGTATTTTGGAAAGACATCTTGAGTACATTCAATATCAACATATTTCCACAAACTTTAATACATTAACCGACTCATTAGCAAACGATGTGTTAAATAAACATTTCCGACACATGTAAAAGTAAATTTTCAATTCACATAATTAGTTGAATAGGATTGCACATAACCATATATATAAAAACTCTGAAATTAAAAATAGACAGATGTTTAAAAAGTTTTTGCAAAATTTGTGTCCAATTCATGTTTGGTCATCTAACCTAAAAACTCAAAAATGCAAGCAAAAAACATCCTAAGTAGACCTAGTGATGCTCATGATAACAAGTCACGGCCTATGTTATCATGCACAAAAGCTGCATCCAATGGCCTGGAACACCAATAGTATGGCGTTGCAGCCTCATTGGTAACTCCTCAATCCATACATCTGTAATACCAAGGGTTAATCCCTATACATGATCCTACAACTCAACCAGTGTCTCGGCCAAATCCAAATCCTAGAGAACTGCTCTCCCAACATTATTCACGCTGGCCCACCTACCTCCTATTGGTGCCTCATAGGTCAAACAGTACCCACATCTGCATGCATGAAAATGATTTTAGTTTAGTCTTGGAACATCAAAACACAAAAACATGTAGAAACTTAAAAATCAAAAAACATTTTGGACAAAAATAATTTACCTATAGCACTCCATTGAGCTCCCACTGGTAGACTCAACTCTAGATCTCCACAAAAATCCATCCCTAAGTATGGATGCTCCTCGATGACAATGTGTTTTTGATCGAGCTAACTGAAGAATGCAGTGGAGAATATAATCAATGACTGATCAACATGCCTAGCCATCAATTCGACCCACCACCGCATCCGTGGATCTCTAGGACCAACTACACCGAGTGTTACATGTTGGGGTTGAATCAATGGAATTCTTTCTAAGGTAAAAGAAATTAAGAGTGATCCATAGCTAAAGTTCTTTTTCTTACCACTCTTTACCTTTGTCAACTACTCTTTCAGTGAAGAAAGTATTGCTTCACACCAGTTGAATAAAGTTGGCTCAAGACACTCAAGAGCATGTTGCACATATGATCTATTCACAAAATGAAGTATCACACTGCCTGCCAAATTTAGGATGGTGAAAAGGATTGTTCTTAAAGGAAAATCATGAATATCTTTGATGATTATCTTTCCATCCTTGCTAGGTTGTGTGCTTGGCCAACAGAATTGTCGAACATAGTCCTCACTAACTCCCTTCCACGGGAACAACTTGAAAGAGATATGGGGGCGTCACATCTCGAAAACCCTGTAAGAAAGTAAATGTCATCGATCAAAATAGGGAAAACTTTATCTCTTATGTGAAAAGCCTGATCTATCAAATCCCATGCATGAACTAGCAACTACAATAGTTCTGATTGTTGTCTCATTCTGGGCAACCTGAAGTATTTGAGCAACCCACAGTTTTTGAGGGCCTCAACTGTACCCGAATCATTTATGGCAACCATGTATTTTCTTCATGCTCTCTTTCTCACCAAGTAATGGACATTTTGATCCGATGAAAGCCTAAAATCAAACCATAAGCTTAAGTAGGATCCTTTTCATGCAAAAAACTGGAGAAATTTTGGGTCAATTTTGTGAAACTCGCCCAGCACAGTCCATATAAGGAAACACTATGTTGCAATGCAGAATACCTTCTGTCTGGGTGCTTCTCGGTGCAATTTTCAACATGCAAGCCTGCGCTAATCCCATGGAAAAAAATTCAAACCCCAAAGGCCCTAAAAACCCTAAAAACTTTCATGAACCAGTAAAACAATGACATGAAAAGAAAGAGGAGGGGTAGATATCCTACTTGGTCCGAACAGCATGAGAAATGATCCATAGAATCTCTCACAACAAGTTGATGAAGATCGAGGTAGAAAAAAGGGTCAGAGCACAAACTGAATGGTAAATATCAAATGGTGAAAATAGCATGGAAAATTCTTGTTTTTATGTTTATTTCATGAGCATTAAATGAGAAAACTTTAGTATTTACTTATTTTTACCAATGAAACAGGTATGTTTAATCTATTTAGTGTTGCTTTGAACAAATTTACAGTTGACTTATAGAATTTTACGTGCATCATTGTGAATTGTACTTTGACCACAAAGCATACTTTTATCTCTTTTTCGAGCTTTGTTAAACATCAAAAAATGAATCCCCTTGGAGTTCTCTTTAAGATCTTTTTAGACTCTTAAAATATGAAAATATTTCCAAGCACTTGTCCTTTTTAGCTCGTTAAAGGATTGTAAATGACATCTACTCAATATAAGTTTAACCCATTTTCAGGATGAGATAGATTATTTACGAAAAAGGAATACGTTGACCGAACATGTCGATAGGTTCTCTATTGTATTGTTTCATGCTTTTCTAGACTTGAGAGACAAATATATGAAAAAGAACTCGTGGAGTTTTCTTTTTTCCCTTTTCAAACTCTCTAAACATGAAAAGGACTGAGTTATCATTGTCATTAGACTCGTTAAAACATCAAATAGCGACAAACTTGTCCATCATGACAATACTGAGTTTCACCTTCGCTAGACTCATTAAAACATCACATAGCGATGGATTCACCCAAAGGGTGGAATTATACAACAAGCACATGTTATCCTCCTCAAGCTTGATAAAATAAAGAGGTACTGGTCAGCAATGAATGGGGAAAATGGGAAAGGGGGTAAACCACTTTATGGTAGCAGGTCACTCTTGAACATGACACTTTCACTTCATCATTGTGACTATTTGGGTTGGGTTATCTACTTGACGGTCATCATACCTTGGTCAATCATGCCATCAATTACTTTTTTTTTGGCTCAATGTTTCCAATCCATTCAATGTCGCCGACATGTTCAAGAGAAGTCACTCAGTTTGTAATTCATCCTTTGCAATACTTATAAACCTTCATTTTCATGACTGCCATTCCTGAACCTTGTGTCGTCAATCAAATTCCATCTCCAAAAACATTACACTCGTTTCATGTCATTGATGTGGGATACATCAAGGCTCTCCTGTGATGAGTTGCTTCTTGTCAACATTAGCACATTTTCCAAGAAGTTGACTTAGAAACACCCTTTCAGTACCTTGAGGCTTGCATACATCAATGGGAGGTTTCTCGCTTATGGCGATAGGTTGAAATCACTGGCCTTCGAATGAAAGACTTTGTATGGTGTTCAACATCAAAACATTTATTCACACCATACAGAATGTACTACAGTACCTTGAGGATCATTATCATTATCAGTGATTTCTCTCTTGTCTATTAACGGCTTACATCATTTTCTGGTAAGTAGACAGTGCCTTCCCATGCTCGACCTCAAATCACATATTCACATAGTTAGACTCATACTTGAGTGAACGATTGAAAGATATAGAAGACCCCAAATCTAGTTTCATCCATCGGGGCTCCAATTTTAGGAAATGTACCAAATCATTTGTACAATGGATTTACATTGATGGTCCTCCTAGCATGGTTCTATATCTGTAGACGACTGTCTATGTACTTGTAATGAAAGTTTATATGTTGAGCATGGGTATGCCTTCTCTCAGTGATTCATGAGAAAAAAAAAAAATATCATGATAATATTTATTGTAATCGATGTAGGTCACCAACCACTTTGGAACCTCCTCATCACATTGTAAAGCATATCACTCAACATCATTATTTTCAACTTCATGCTTTAGGGGTAGCTA
Organism: Pinus taeda; assembly: GCA_000404065.3. Lineage (NCBI taxonomy): Eukaryota > Viridiplantae > Streptophyta > Pinopsida > Pinales > Pinaceae > Pinus > Pinus taeda. Next base: position 171,568 of record APFE031753063.1, read on the forward strand.
TTACAGATCCATTTGGAAACATCATTCCCATCATTCAGATCAGTACCATTAGGGCTCATCAAACCCTAATTCAGTTTCTACATGCCCTAGACAAGTCACAACTTTGAATGCCTCCTTCCCTGAGAGTTTTTTGGCTTGAATCCCTCCAAAAATGCCTCCTTGAGGCACCAGCGTAGCCTTTGATAGGGGTAAGTGTGCTTCAATGTAGGTAGGCCCATGTTAGGGTGCTCTACAAAGTACCTAGGCCCACTTTGACTTGCATTAGGCGAGATTGAGTGAAATTCACATAGGGTTCTAGGAATATTCTTACCTTCTGGAGCCATCTAGAAGATTTCCACACTTATCATCTCTTATGAGCTCAAAATTGGATGAGGAATGAGTTAAGTAACCTCCTATCATCTCATCTCTTCCTCCATGGAAACTAACTCTATGTTTGGAAGGCCATTAAATACCCTCATTTATGACTAAAACTCCTCCATTTGCCTATAAATTGAGCACTCATCGAAGTGATCAGGGGCTGGACTTTGAGAATTTGTAAGGAGATACTGTTGGTGTGAACATTGAGATTATAAGAAAGTGTTGTTATGCTATTGGAGTTTTGTGCTATTGATGTGATGTTGGTTGGAACCCAAGCTGGGAGAGTGATAATGGATCAAACTTCATGGTTGTAATTATTCCTTCTACTTAATAAAGTTGTTTGCACCTTTTTCCATATGCTTATCTTGATATATGATTTTTATATCTATGAATGTATCTGATTCCATTTACTTACAATCGATATATATCTTGCTTTGATTTGTTCTCTATCTTCTATTCATGCTTTGAGATACTTTTTCAGTGAGTTAAGTTTGAGGAGGAGCGATGGGATCCATACAAAGGAGACAAAAGGAAAGTGAAAGAACAAGTAGGTCCTTTGATTCCCTTGTCGTATTTTTCGTCCATCGAAAAAGGATAAGCACTTTAAATTTGTTATTATAGGTATATCTACCTACCTAGGGAATTAGTATTTATCTGTAGATGAAAAATTCCTCATAACATTACTCAATCTTGATATTAACTGTCTTTGTATTTATCGGTTACATATATTCCTTAAACTGCAAGGATGGCCCCTCCAACACACGCTCTCCTTCCACTTATGAAATTTATATATTCTATTGATCCTCCTCATAAGTCCCTCCATTATTTACAACATTGTAACATTCTAAAAAATCATTTACCTGTTAACCTTGTTGGCAAGTGGCCCAAAAATGGATCCAAATATCATCTTTAAAGTCTCCATAAGCCAGTAAAATCATGCCAATGGATCCAAATATGCTCTTGAAGTCTTCAAAATGTTCTTAAGGATCATTCAAAGTCAAAACCATCGCATGCCAAAAACCCTTGGAAGGGCAGAAAAACAATATCGGGAGGCTAAAACACATTAAAATAGTTAAAAAACCAAGTATCGGAGGCTTAAACTTAGCAATGCACAACAACTGTTAGATTTGGTCAATCAACAACCCAGATCTAAGCGGAAAATTGCAATCAGTGTAATAGAGAGGACGACTTAAGGATGGGTGAAAGACACCCTGAATCAATGATCTCTGATGATTAGATCGGTGGGTTGTAATCGGTTGAGGCAGGCCGACTGAATAAGTAGGGACTGAGTGGATATGCGATTGCGATCAATGATGCAATGTGGACCATCAATCAAGTGACATAGATCACGGCCCACATCACGTCAAAAGATAGCTATCAGAAGTACAAGGAGCATGCTAAGTAAGGGCCCTAAGCATGAGCGATAAGCAATTGTGATCAGATCGCATCGTTATATCGCAGCAGAGAAACACCAAGGGTTGGAGCCTTTACACCTTCATATGTGCGACGCTATGATGTAGGCCCAATGATATTCTAAATATTACTTGATAATATCTGAGGTCCGTAGAAAGTCCATTTTCAATGCATTTTTGTGTATTTGCGTTATATAACGAAATACAAAGGCAGCCTTGGGCAGCGACGATGTGATAGGTCGCGGACCCGAAAGGGTTTAGGAATGAAATATATAATATTTCAAGTCCGTAAGGAAGCCAATTTTTAATGCATTTTCAATGCATTTCGTTATTTAAAGAAATACAAAGGGAAGATGGGAGCAGCGCCGATGTGACATTACAGACCCGAAAGGGTTTATTAAGGTAATTGAACACCATTTCAAGTCCAATAAAGCAAAATTTTCACATTTTAATGTATTTTCCAATATAAAGGGAAAATCACAAAACTTGAAGGATTTTGGGAGAGCCAAAGGTGATAAGTGGTTTAGGTTGAGCTCTGCCCAATTCCATATAGTGGTTGCCACGGGTCCCAGGATGAGGAGAGAGAAAACTACCCTCATCGGGTGGTTAACTCCAATACAAAAGAGCCGCCTGAAATGGATCACAACCGTTGGATCTAGAACTCCCAGATCAATGGTGGAGATGTGATATCACTATAAAGGGGGACCTAATAGGAATATAGGCTATGATTAAGGAATTTTGAAGTCTAGAAGAATAGATATTGGTGGGATTTTTACAGTGTTGTTGTGTTTTCTGTTGTAAATAGAAAATAGTCATTATAAATGTTTAAAAGATAATAGAGGCCCGAAGACCCATTCTATCACATAACATAGGCTGGGAATAACTGCCAAGGAACAGAGGCCGAGAAGTGGTCATGGAGCAGCACAGTGCAAAACAGAATGCACAACACATCGAAACAAATTGAATGGTCACGAAGTAGACAGCGTAGCTTGCCAAAAACAAACAAAAACATCATGGGGCATTGACAGCGCTCAACCCAAAAAAAACAAAATCGATTATGGGGAATATTTGGCACAAGAGATCTCCCTACCAGCATAGGAAACCACTTGAATGCGGTTACTCTTCTGTTAGAATAAGGAACCTCCGAAGCCCATGCTTTCCTAGTCAGGGCATCAGTGAGTTAACAAGATAGATAGGATAGATTAAGACTCCGAACCTTTGAGACCTCAGGAGCATTGTAAAAGGCCTATAAAAGGCTGAAAACTAAATGTAACAAAGGTTCAACTTTTGGAGATTTTTGATACTATGTTCCTTCAAGTTTCTCATCTTCATTCTAGTGAATAAAAGCTTCTTTTGTTGTTATATGTTCCATGTCCATTTTCTCTTCTGTTCTAAGCTTGCACTTGAATAGGTTGTTCAGGTTTTCTTTTGTGTTTAACACCAGATAATTGTCATCTTATCTCTTCTTTGATAAATTAGATTTTCAAGCTTCTTTTACTTCCTATAGTTGGCCATTCATATGTGTTTATATATGCATCTATTGGTATAGTTGGTATTCTCCATCTAGTCATTGAATTTACAAACTATTGAGCATTAGCGGTCTAAAGCCTTGTAAATATGAGGGTTTTCATGTATGTCTTGAGTTAAAAACAGAGTTGAAATGGTTATCTAGCTTGATCCAAACCATCATCCATTCCAATAGTTCAGAGAGCAATATTGAAGATTCTATGTTACGAGGCATCTCCGAGCTGCTACCGGGGAGAGGAAACTGAAGCTCAGCTTCCTTGGGAAACAACACAGATCTAGCTTTGATGATAGACAAAGTATGGGAACTTTTTTTGTTGTAATCATCTATCTGGTGACTCTACTGAAGGACGAACCTCTTGGCGACTCCACTTCATAGTTCTAGCTTAGCTTGTGAGGCATACTTGGAGAAATCCTCAAAAATCACAAGCTAACCCAGTATCTGACCTTGAAAAAATTATCAAAGAAAGAAAGGTATTGCAGAAAGAAGCATCAGGTTCAAGTAAACCTAAACAATCTTCTATATCTCTTCAAGAAAATCCTAAAATAGAACAAATACATGTTGAGAGAATAGCATCTAATACTAGCACTGAAGAAAAAATCTCAGAGATTCATAAAGCTCATTATTCTTTAGGTTCTAATTTTGTTGTAAGCCTAAAGGAAACCTCAACTCCTATACATCATACTCATTTATTCTTGTCAGTGACTTCTCAACCCTCTATCATTCAGACTTCCAGTACTCTTATAGCCACCACAGCTATGACAAGTCCATAAGCACCCACCAAAATGGAAAGAATCATCGATGCTAGGTATGGACCTCTAATACTGCCCACTCCTTTGAATGCCATGCCTACTAGAGAATATCATAAATATAGGCCTAAGTTCGTTGGGACTGAAGGTGTCATAGTTTAGGAATATCTTGACTCATTCTATAACTATGCTAATAACCTGGACATTAGTGAAGATGATGTCTAGATGAGAGTCTTTGTCCAAAGCCTAGATGGAGAGGCTAGAAAATGGTTCAGAGAACTGACCCCAAGATGTATAGCAGATATTGAAGCTTTAGATGATGCATTCCTAAAGAATTGGGGGGATAAGAAGGATCTCCTCTACTACCACACTGAGTTTGGGAGCTTAAAGAGGGAAAATGGTAAATTGCTATGTAATTTTAATAATAGGCTTAACCAAATGTACATCAAGATACCAGCTGAAGTAAAACCCACCACTACCTCTGTTAAACTCACCTATGCCAGTGCTTTTGATTCTTACTTCTACCTACTGTTGAGGGAGAGGCGATGTGCTACTTTAGCTGATATGTAGGATGCAGCCTTGGAAGTAGAATCAAACATCATGGCTGCAGAGAAGCTCAAGGGAAATGTTGATAGAAGAAGACAGGGGGGTGAGTCTTAATCATCTTTAGATCCCAAGATAGATAAAGTGACCAAAATGATAGAGTCATTAGCCTCTGAAGTCTCTAACTTAAAACTTGAGCAGCACCCTAGGAAACGAAGGGTTCCTAATACCTTTGCTCCTATAAATCCAAATCCATATAGAAGAACTAATGAGCAGTTGCAGATTTTGTAAAGAAGAAAAGATGCCAATGAAGACCAAAGGGTGAAGACCCCTTTCTAAAATGTAGTCATGGAAGAAGAGCAGTTTGAAGAAGATGATGAGATCAATTGTCTGGAAGACAAAGGAAATGCCTCCTTTTTGACCTCAGCTACCTATGAAAAGTCATTATTTAATGACTAGATTAACCAAGAATGGGATGGTGAAGATGTTCTACAAACTGAAGATCAGCAAAGATATAATTTGAGGTCGAAGATGGATAATGGAAATGAAACTCCTATTCAAAGAGTTGTTGTCCCTGCAATACAGCAAGCTAAAATCTAGAAGTGACCAGCAGTTGATCCTATCATCCTCAAATCTCCAGCTCACGAGGTAAGAGGCCTTGACAAGTCTCCTTATCCTTTCAATTTTCAATCAGAAATTCATAAGCTGAGAATACCTATGCCTCTAATTAAACTAGTGAAGAATGAGTCCTTCAAAAGATCCACCCTCGAGGTCCTTGAGCCTAAAGCCATCCAAGCCTCCACTGACTATGTAAATCTATAAGATGACAAGCCAGCTGTTATTCTCAGCCCAATGATTGAAAATTGTGAAGACAACTCCCCATCATTATATGTCTCTCTGACTACTCATGATAAAATCCTTCACAATTGCCTTCTATACACTAGAGCCAGCCATAATCTAATTCCCAGAGCTATCATGGATGAGTTGGGTCTTGACATTACCAAGCCTTATCATGACCGGTTTACTTTTGACTCTAGAAAAGTGAAATGATTGGGATTAATCAAGGACCTAGCCATCACTTTGTCTCAGCTTCCCATGAAGAGCATGATGATGGATATTGTGGTAGCAGATGTTCCCCCCAAGTTTGGCATGTTACTTTCCAGAGGTTGGATCAAGAGATTAGGTGGATCATTACAAAATGATTTGTCCTACGCCATTGTCCCAGTTTTTGGAGGTGAGAACAGGAGATTATACAAAGAAGCTCAGTTGAATGATTTCATCAGTGATGAAAGGAATCCCACTAATCATCCCATCTATGCTATTCACACTGATTTTGGAGCATGTATTCTTCATATTGAAGAATCTCAGTTGGCCTCCATGTAGCTTAAAAAACTAGTTTTCTAGATCGCTGAGGAAGAAGGCCCACAGATTTGGGACATGTTCTTTTATGGGGCTTGCTCTAAGGAAGATGCAGGGGAAGGTGTAGTCCTTGTGTCCCCTACACAAGAATACATTCATTTATCTTTAAAATAAACCTTTCAAGTCACAAACAACATAACAGAGTATGACGCTTTGATTTTGGGCTTAAGCGTTTCTAAAGAAATGGGCATCAAAGGCCTGAAAGTGTTTGGAAATGTAGAACTCATCATTCAGTAGGTCAATAAAACTTTCCAAGGAAAGCATCCAAGGCTGAAAGCATATAGAGATGAGGTATGGAGGCTCAAGTATTCGTTTAATAATTTCAGCATTTCTTACATTCCGAGAATGAGAACCAGCTTGTTGACTCCCTTGTTGTGTCTGCTAGCACGTTTATTCCTCCTTTGCCTCCTAAATTGACGTATGAAGTTCAGGTTAAATATAGACCATATATGCCTCACAACATCAAATATTGTAAAGTTTTTGAAGACGATGATGAAATAAATAGGTTTCTACAAGTCAATGAGGAATTTTCTGAAACACACATCAACCAAGAAAATGAAACCATGGAAGAATGCGGCTAGTCCAAGCTTAAAAACGAGATTGGCGGAGGAAGCATTGTCCAGTAGCCTAGTAACCATATACCAAAGGGATTGGTGCCTCTAGAGAAGTTGTTCAATCATAATGATGTGCCTTATAAGCCTGCCAAAATAGAAAATGAGTCTAATGTTCATAAACACGATATAGGGAGCCCATCCCATCCAAAATACATAAATTTGTCCACTCATTTGTCTTATGCCCAAAATTCTGATTATTGCACCCTCATGGAGCAATTAACTAACATTTTTCTTTGGGAATACAGTGATCTTAAAACCTATGACACAAACATCATTCAACATAATATTCCACTGGAAAAGAACACCATCCCTTTTAAGCAGAAATTAAGACCTATTGGCCCTCCCTTATTGCCTTTGATTGAGAAAGAAATGAAGAAGTTGTTGGATGAAAAAATCATAGTTCCCCTAAGGTATTCAAAGTGGATAGCTAACCTTGTGGCAGTAAGAAAGAAAAATGGAGAAATCAGGCTTTCTGTTGACTTCATAAATCTGAACAAGTGCTCTAAAAAAGATAGCTACCCCCTGCCTAAGATGGAACACTTGCTGCAAAGATTTTCATGGGCCAAAGTCATGTCTTTCTTAGATGGATTTTCAGGTTACAATAATGTTGTTGTACATCCATAAGATCAATAAAAGACTACCTTCACTACTCCTTGGGACACTTTCATGTACTCCAAGATGCCTTTCGGACTAATGAATGTTGGGGCTACTTTTCAGAGGGCCATGGACATAGCCTTTGTGGGAGAGAAGGACAATTTTTTCCTTATTTATCTTTATGACATAACAGTCTTCTCCCATAGTCACAAATACCATTTGTAGCATTTGAAGAAGGTCTTCCTAAAGTGCAAACAGTTTGGAATTTTGGTGAACCCAAGAAGTCACAGTTTGCTCTAGAAGAAGGCAAACTTTTGGGACATATTGTTTCTGTTGAAGGTGTGAAGATTGATCCAGTAAGGATTCAAGCCCTTCAAACATTGGCCATCCTAAGGTAGAAAAGGGACATTCAATCCTTCCTAGGTAAGATTAAATTTGTAAGGAGGTTCATTCCAAACTTTGCAAAGCTAGTAAAGCACACCACTTCCATGTTGAAGAAAGGATCAGAAATAAAATGGACGGATGCTTCATGAAGGTCTTTTGAAGCCATCAAGCAAGCTATCATGAAAGATCCCACTCTAATCAGCCCATATTACACTAAGGGGTTTTGTATCTTCTCTTTTTCCTCTTATGATACACTTGTAGTAGTTCTGTTGTAGAAAAATGATGAAGGCATAGAACACCCCGTGGCCTTTTTTCACCAAAACTCTAAGGGATGTTGAACTAAGGTATGACCTTATTGAAAAGCAAGCTTATGCTCTCATAAATATTTAATGGCATTCATAATTTATATTCTGCATTCCAAAGTGGTTGCATATGTACCTTCAGCCTAAGTAAAATATGTCTTAACTCAGCCAGATATTGATGGAAAGAGGGCTAAATGGATTGCAAAATTCATAGTGTTTAACGTAGAGGTGAAGCCCACTAATCTTGTTAAGGGCTAGGGATTGGATAAACTTATGGCTAAGGAAAATTGCATTTTGTTAGACGTAAATTGCATGGGTCCAAATTTAGATGATGAGTAGACAGAGGGAGTAGCAAAAGAGCGAAAGGAGAATCAGTCTCTAGCTGAAAATCTAGCCACTTGTGAATGGTATTCTAGCATGGTTCATTTTTTGCAAAATCTAGAAGTCCTTCCAGGGCTTAGCTAAAGTCAAGCCCGAGCCATTAAACTCAGATCAACCAAATTCTACATTAATAAAATCTACTTTATTGGAAAGACCCATCAGGAATCCTCTTGAGATGTCTAGATAAATAACAAATTGTGTAAGTCATACACCAGTTCCATTCTAGCATCTGTGGAGGGCATCATTATTGGAAAACCATAGCCCACAAAATTCTTAGGGCTATGTATTATTGGCCTACTCTGCTCTATGATGTGTTTTCTTTTGTGAAATCTTGTGACAAGTGTTAGAGGTTTGCAGGATGACAACAGCTAAAATCTCTGCCCTTGAAGCCAATACATGTCAATGGTCCCTTCTAGCAATAGGGCTTGGTCTTTATAGGTGAGATCAACCCACATTCCAGAGGCCAACACAAATGGATCTTTGTAGCCACTGATTATTTCACCAAGTGGATTGAGGCTATACCCATTAAGAATGCCAATCACCAAGTTGTCATAAAGTTCTTGAATGAGAATATTTTCACTAGATTTGGTTACCCAACCAAACTAGTCACTGATAATGTAGCAGCTTTTAAGGAAAAATAATTGGTGGACATGACTGAGTCCATGGGCATTCAAGTGGTGCATTCTACCTCATATTATCCTCAAGGCAATGTCCTAGCATAATCATCTAACAATAGTTTGGTAAGGGTAATCAAAAAACTATTAGAGCACAACAAAAAGAGCTAGGATTCCAAGTTGAAGTTTACACTATAGGCTAATAGAGTTACCATCAAAAATTCCATAGGAAATTCTCCATTTAAGCTGGTTTATGGTGCTAATTATGCTTTCCCTATCTAGCTGATTCTCCCTGTGGCCAAATTTTTGCAAGAAGAACAAGTTGAAGAGAATGACATGGTAATGAGAATGAATATCCTGGTCAAACTATAGCAAATCAGAGAGCACCTGGTTGAGAAGTATAAAGCTCATCAGAGGAAAATCAAAGAAACCTTTGATAGGAAGGAAAAAGTGGACCAATTCCAAGTTGGTGACTGGGTCCTCAAATGGGATTCATTCAAAGAAAATAAAGATAATCATGGAAAGTTTGACTCCTTATGGATAGGTCCATTTGTCATCGCTCAAATTCAACAAAGCAATACATTTATTTTGCACAGTTTGGAAGGAGGAGATACTTGTGGTAGCCTAGTAAATAGGTGGTTCTTGAAACTTTACTTCGTTTAAGGCTTTAAAGCCTTGTTATTGTAAATATTGTTTTTCTAGTTTTTATTTTCATTACAAAATAGACTCTGTGCCCAATGGAACACTAGGAGGAAGATTTGATTCTGTTTTTTCAGGAAAGGCATTGTTCTATGATTCTTGAAACCTCACAGGGACGATTTCATCCCTAGAGGGAGCCAGTGTTAACCTTGTTGGAAAATGGCCCAAAAATGGATCCAAATATGCTCTTTAAAGTCTCCATAAGCCAGCAAAATCATGCCAATGGATCCAAATATGCTCTTGAAGTCTTCAAAATATTATTAAGGATCATTCAAATTCAAAACCATCACATGCCAAGAGAAAAACACTATTGGGATGCTAAAACACATTAAAATAGTAAAAAAACCAAGTATCGAAAGCTTAAACTGAGAAATGCACATCAACCATTAGATTTGGCTTATCAATGACCCAGATCTAAGTGGAAAATCGCAATTGGTGCTGCAGAGAGGATGACTTAAAAATGGGCACAAGACACCCCTGATCAACAATCTTCGATGATCGGATCAATGGGTTGCAATCGGCTGAGGCAAGCCAACGGAATAAGTAGGGACTGAGTGGACATTTCATTGCGATTAGCGATGCAACATGGACCATTGATCAAGCGACACAGATCGACGGCCCACATTGCATCGCAAGATTGCTATCAAAAGTACAGGAGCATGCTAAGTAAGGGCCCTGGGCATGAACGATAAGAGATTGCGATCATATTGCATCGCTATATCGCAGTGGAGCAGCACCAAGGGGCGGAGCCTTTACACCTTCATATGTCTAATGTGATGATGCAAACCCAGTGGTATTCTAAATATTATTTGATAATATTTGAGGTCCATAGAAAGTCCAGTTTCAATGCATTTTTGTGTATTTTTATTATATAGCGAAATACAAAGGGAGCCTTGGGTAGTGACGATGCGATAGGTCCCAGACCCGAAAGGGTTCAAGAATGAAATATATAATATTTCAGGTCCGTAAGGAAGTCGATTTTTAATGCATTTTCAATGTATTTCATTATTTAACGAAATACAAAGGGAACATGGGAGCAGCACCAATGTGACATTATGAACCCGAAAGGATTTATTAAGGTGGTTGAACACCATTTCAAGTCCAATAAAGCGGGATTTTCACATTTTAATGTATTTTCCAATATAAAGGGAAAATCACAAAACCGGCAGGATTTTGGGAGAGCCAAAGGCGATAAGTGGTTTAGGCTGAGCTCCGCCTGATTCCATACAGCGACTGCCATGTGTCTAGGATGAGGAGAGAGAAAACCACCCTCATCAGGCAGTTAACTCCAGTACAAAAGAGCTGCCTAAAATGGATCACAACCATTGGATCTAGAACTCCTAGGTCAATGGTGGAGATGTGATATCACTACAAAGGCAGACCCAATAGGAAGATAGGCCATGATTAAGGAATTTTGAAGTACGGAAGAACAAAGATTGACATGATTTTTATAGTGTTGTTATGTTTTCTGTGTTAAAAAAAAAGCAGTCATTATAAACATTTAAAACATAACAAAGGCTCGAAGACCCATTCTATCACATAATAGAGGCTGGGAATAATTTATGGGGGACAAAGGCTGAGAAGCGATCATGGAGCAGCACAGCGCAACACACCACACACAGCACATCCAAACAAATAGAATGGTCATGGAGCAGACACCACTGCTTGCCCAAAACAAAAAGAAACATCATGGGGCATCGATAGTGCTCCGCCTAAAAACAACATAATTGATTATGGAGAATCTTTGGCACAAGAGAGCTCCCTACTAGCATAGCAAACCACCTGAATGCAGTTACTCTTTTGTCAGAAGAAGGAACCTCTGAAGCCCATGCTTGCCTAGTTAGGGCATCAGTCAATTAACAAGACAAATAGGATATATTAAGACTTCGAGCCTTTGAGAGCTCAAGAGAATTGTAAAAGGCCTATAAAAGGCTGAAAACTAAATGTAACAAAGATTCAAATTTTGGACATTTTTTATATTTTGTTTCTTCAAGCTTCTCATCTTCATTCTAGTGAATATAAGCTTATTTTGTTGTTATATGTTCAATGTACATTTTCTCTTATGTTCTAATCTTGCACTTGAATAGGTTGTTCAGGTTTGCTTTTGTGTTTAAGGCCAGATAACTATCATCTTATCTCTGCTTTGATAAATTAGATTTGCAAGATTCTTTTACTTCCTGTAGTTGGCCATTCATATGTGTTTATATATGCATCTGCTAGTATAGTTGGTATTCTCCATCTATTCATTGAATTTACAAACTATTGAGCAATAGTGGTCTAAAGCCTTCTAAAGTTGAGGGTGTTCACGCATGTCTTGAGTTAAAAACAAAGTTGAAATGGTTATCTAGCTTGATCCAAACCATCATCTATTCCAATAGTTCAGAGAATAGTATTGAAGATTATATGTTACCAAGCATCTCCAAGCTGCAACCTAGGAGAGTTTCCTGGAGTGATAACATTACCCACAATGAGCATTGAGATGTGTCACATCATGTCCCATCCTTAATAAGGACTGATTCATCTTCTATAATTATTTTTCATTGTAGCACCTCCAAAGCCTTCCCAACATAGGTTCATCTACTTGAAAGTTGAAGGTTTCCTTTAAATTTTGTGCCAACTCATCCCAATCTCATGTTCCTCTATGCACCTCTAACTCAATAAACTAATTTTCCATAATAACATCCAAGATATGAATAATGCACTGTACCCATTCCTGCTAAGGTACCCCTCTTTTTGTCCATGAGCAAATTCACCACTTTAAGTGAGTTCTAGGGAACTCCTTTCTTGAGTAATTTTTTCCAAGGACCCCAAAGTTGGGTCAAAACCTAACTTTCAACAACTCTTTACATTTTCACCACCCTGTGACTCATTCTTAGTGCACATCCCACCACCTAGATGGCGTAGCATGTAGTGCAACGTCCAACACAAGGATTCTTTAGAGATTAGGCATTTTCTCCTCATACTCTCGTAAAATAATATCTATCTCAAACAATCCATCAAAATGAGGTGGATTACTCACCTCGGTCATGATCCAATGCATCATCCCCACAATGTGGTTGCATCTCCTGATACTTACCTCATTCATTCTATTTTTCCAATTCTCTAAATCCTCCTCTAAGTTGGATGCGCAGCAACCGATGTTGCACCAAATCAATACTCCATTGGTTGTAGGGTTTACGTAATCATCCAATGAGACTGTAATATTATAGATATTATCTAGGTCCTGTCAACTAAGCTTGGCATTTATCGATTCTACATAATGATCCCCTTCCCGTGGATCTAATGGTGCAATGACCCGAATCTCTCCTCCCTCAAAAATCATCTACCTTATTTTTAAGTTGATGATAACCCTTTTATCAAAGGCCCAATCAATTCCCAGAAGTGTTGGATAGGGATTAGTATCATCCATAGTTTCGATGAACTTGAAATTGGGCATTCTCAACAACCCATCGATGTCCATCGGCACTCCTGATAATTGTCCAATCGAAAAAATTCAATGTTGATTGTCCAATTCAAGTTGGATTGCAGACCACGTTAATTTCAACCGCCCCATCATTTTCTAGGTACTCTTTAGTAGGATATTTACATTGATCCCAAATCCAAAATAATATTATTCATATCATACTCACTGATCTTCACACCAAACTAAAATTATTTTTTGGTCCTTTTTCTATGAGCCACTTGATTCATGACCCTTGGTGAAGGTTGCACAATATTCTCCTTTGATGTTCCCATACACTATTCCACAAGTTTTCAAAACTTGTCCAATGTTTGTGGATATTTTACCAACTCCAAATATCTTTGTAGCAAACTCTATAATAGGTCTACTATGTTCCTTCACCCCCTTCCTATGGTATCATCAAATATCTCTAGCATAGATGTTTCATGGATAGACTTCGATTTGTCCCATTCTTCTACAATCATCTCCCACTGAGCCTCCTTGTAAGTGGTCTTCTCTTTAGCAGGATCAAACTTTGGAGGTGGTTTAGGAGCTCTCCTTACCCATTGAGGTTGTTGTACCCGATACCCCATGGTTTAGCTCCCATCTTAGTACCTCCTCGTGTTATTGCGCAGACCCATGGCTAGGTTTTGTACAACTCAACCACTGTCATTTGAGCATTAGTACCTTTCTTTTCCTACCACTTAGTGATCAACTGAGGGAAATTCTCCATTGGATGGTCTAAATAATTCTAGTAAATACTCATACAACATGTATTTGTGCAATATCAAGCCAAATGTTCCTGTTGTCCATAATTATAACATATTATAGTACCCTGCCCTTAGAAAAACCCTCCTCTTCCCTCACCAGGTCCTTCAATTCCTCTAGCTCCCATGCCTTGCTTATTATATTGGCCCCCTTATCATATCCCAATTGATTAAGTCAATTTGCCACGACCTCTGTCCCTTCCAACCCTTGCACTATGAAGGATTCAAAGGTTTTCTTGTGCATTAACTCTAGTGTGCAGCAATGGTGAATGTCATGTCCAACCAATTTATATAAGTCACAAAACAAATTTTGTGTGCTAGCCTCATACCTTTTCATTATCAGGATAGAGGGTATATGGCCCCATGCCCTAAAAATATCACACCACATTCCCTTACCCTACACAAGGGGGTTCGTTATGTCAGTCACCATATAATCATTCAATAAATTTCATTTTTTCCTATGGTGACCCTCCATCCAGAAAATGGTACACCATACTTCTTCTCTATTTTCCTTCACTTTCAACAAATCTTGGATTTGTGAGGCTAGCACATCCAATTTGGACTACACCTACACCATCTCGTTACCCTCACTTCCTCCTATTGGTGAGGCCTCTAACTTTAGCACCAACTCTAATGCTTTTGACTACTTGTTAGTCCTATATTGTGTCAATGGTATTCTAATATGTGGAAGAAAACTAGAAATAAGTCATTCTTTGTGTTGCGCTTCCATAATTTTGAATGTCAGCCTATCCTTCAACACCTTAAACTATTGTTCAAAGTCCCATACCAATTATTAAACACTTTCTTTAATCTATTTTAGCTCCATAATGCATTAAGCCTCTAAGATTCCCTTATCAATGCCTTCTTAATTTCCACAAAAGTCTTGTTCTGTCCAACTAGAGTCGCACTCTTATACTTCATATACCATGTTAGTGTGTGGTCCCTGAATGTAGATTCTAGCTATGAAATCTCGGTGGCCTTATCCCAAACCTACTTAGTTTCCCAAATAGATTCACACATAAATAGATGTCATTTTGGGTCTTCAGTCCTTGCACTATGAAACTTGTCCACTCTCAGATCTACACTTTCCATGGTGGTAGGCATGGTACTCCCATATGAAGTATTCCCTCACGCACTTGCTGTACTACTAGAAATGTGTTCACATATTTGTGCACCTCTCTGAATCTGAATATTTTGGGTTGTTCCTCCTACACTCATTCCAACCCCACTACTACTACTATTTCCTCCTCCCTAACTATGATGACCTCCTATATTTGTTGAATGAGTGCATTGAGTACTTACCTCCTAGTCTGTAGATGCGCGTAGGGTGGTGGGCTCAACCTTGGTGATGATTTGTTCTTGTTGTTCTACTTCTAAATCCTTTATAGTGTGTGGGATAAATTTTTCCTTTTCTTTTGCCTCCATAGGTGTCATAGAAAATTCCATCCCTTCATAACTCTGTTCATTGGCACTACTTCATGCCCTGTGATGTCCTCTCCTAGTGCCTTTCTCTAGGTTCCTTCTTCTGACAAGTGCTAACACTGACCGGCCTCCTTCTACATCACCTCATCGATATCTTCTGCTACTTCTCAATGTGCCATCCTCGTATCTCTCCTGCTCCATCCCCTTCCCATTCTTCTTGTCATGCATAGTTTAAGACCCACTAACATCTTCCACTCCCATCTATTTCCTCCTTTTTGTCCTTCATTCCTCAGACCATCTCCTGGGTCACCCCAACTTCCTCGTTTTCATGGGTTGTTCAACTGATCATGGTATCTAATTCAAGTGGAAAAACATTATGGTCATACAAAAACATTTTAATCAACAATGACAATGATCTTATAAATCTAACTCTCGACCCCTTCAGGAACTTTCACTCCATTGTAGTATATGATATCGTTGATTCTACTCCGAACTCTACAATATATCCTTCTAATCCACTTTCAAACCATAAATCAAAACCAAATGAAATTTTATTGATTACCTCTTCTAGCTAACATGCCTCTTTAAGCGCCAACCTCCTTGGCCTATCATGCCAATGCATGGGATTATTATCTTTCAACCTTTGGACCCACTCTATAAAAATATTAGGAAACTTTGCAAAGAATACTTCGTGAAAATAAATATACACATACTTTTGCAGCCATTTTTCCATGCTTTAAAACTTATCTCCAATTTCTTTCACAAAAAACTCGTGCTCCTTTCACTTAATCCAGTGAGTGATTTCCTTCTTGTTAGAATGGTTTCCACATCCTTAAAATAAAATATCATCATGAATTCATCCTGATCCCAACAACATAACCATTTGTTAGCGCGCTAAATACTGAAAAACCCAGGATTTGTGACATGGTGGCCAAAAAATACCCGCTTGGCATCGACCCTTTGAGCAACACCCACAGAGTGAGTAAACTCTCACCTGAGATGCTAATGGGTGACTATTGGAACCAGGTTTCTATAGTCCAACATGATTATCTTGAAGTTATGACATGTCGCTCCTAACCAACAAATAATACCCTACCTTGATGCTTCTATGCATTGCACATAAGTTCCAACATTAGTACCCCTAACTATTGTAGGTTTTAACCCCGTATAGAAATTACCTACATACGAATTCTAAATCACAGCAAAAAATGCGAGAGCATAACACATAAAACACATATACACAGAGATTTCCCACTAGATCTCAAAACCGAGACTACCAGCTTGATTTTTCATTATGTTCCTTTCAATGTTACAATACATATTTATACATGCCGAAGCATCCAATACCATGGACCGAAAACCATCGCGTCCAAAACTGTGGACCGAAAAACCATAGGTAGGTTCGCCCAACCTAATATAGGGTCTAAAAAAAAAAATTTCTTGGGGCGCTGCCCCTAACCCCGTAGAGGGGGGCTACCTGCCCCCCCTCAAACCCCCTGGACAGGGGGGGCTGCCGCCCCCCCTGTGACCCCCCCGCTACACAATCGGAGCAATGAAGGGGGGGCTCCGACCCCCCTCTAACCCCCCGGTTCACTACGTAGGTTAGTCGTGGAAAGAATATAACACAACCCAAAAATCTCCCGCTTGTTGTTTTCTTTCCACAGGGGGTCACATGAGAACTTAGTCATTTTTCCAGCCCTGAAATGCCCATTGTTTCTCTACACCAAGAGAACTTCTCAGAGCTCACAGATT
>APFE031753070.1:8144-42908 GCA_000404065.3 Pinus taeda
CTTGGGCATTGTCTTCACCTCAGCTCTGATACCATGTTAATTTTAGGTATGTTCTATGCTTAGAGAAATTTATTTCAATTTTCATAGTTAGCTCCATATCTTTTCCATATTAGTAATCACATCAACATTAAAGTAAATTGCAAATAGAACATAAACATAAATCGCAGATGACAAGCCAAAACAAGACGACACAAGATGTGGTGCTAGCCAGGGACAAACCCCAATGTGGGGAAACCCTTGATCAATTCTTCATATATGTTCTTCAATAGTTCAGCAGAGAGAGAGAGAGAGATAGTACGTTTACAACAGAAGTCAACACTTTAACTTATCTAGATAAGAGCATAGATCATCTCTAAGAAGATGATACATGAGATCAGTTGAAGACATGTTCCTTCAACCAATTCTCCAAGGTGACTCCTTCACCTATCGTTGTGTTGCATTTTGTCATGATGTTGCACCTCAACGCGTTGCGCCATGCTACACCCATCATCATTATGTTGCATCTCATCATGCTTCATTAATCATGACTATACCCATCACTGTATTTCATTATGTGCCATTGTTGCACCATGTTGCCATCTTGACCTATGCGTTAGCTGCACCTTTCTTGATTGTTGTCCCTTGCTTGCTTGTTGTCCCTACATGTCTATTGTCTTTAGCATGCTTGTTGTTGCATGCTAGTTGTCCCTTACATGCTAGATGTAACATTACATGCTTGGTGTATTTGCTGCTAAGTACCATACAACTGTCCCAATGTTAGTTAGTTGTCCCTTGCATGCTGCTCTCCTTCGGAGATAAATGCTCCGGTTGTTTCAACAGTTCCCAGCAGTTTTGATAGTTCCGTTTGTTCCCAGCAGTTCCGGCAGTTCCGATTGTTCTCAGCAGTTCCGCTTTTCCGACAGTTCCGGCTTTTCCGGCAATTCCAACAGTTCCGGCATTTCCGGTTTTTCCAGCTTTTCCGGTAGTTCCGGCTTTTCCGACTTTTCCATCTTTTTCGGCAATTCCGAATTTTCCAGTAGTTCCAGCTTTTCCGGCCTTTCTGACAATTCCGTCTTTTCTGGCAGTTCTAGCTTTTTCGACTTTTCCAGCATTTTTGGTAGTTTCGGCTTTTCCGACTTTTCCGACAATTCCGACTTTCTACCCTCTAGATCAGGGCAACGTTATTCCTTAGGATCTCTCCTACTGAAACTCAAATACAAGTAGAGAGAGGAAGAGATCCCAAGTGTGTTGAAATGACTTGAAGGCCACCACTATTTATACTAAAACGTTGAGTGCAAGTGGGGTTTATTTGGTTGTTGACCGACCTTGACGAATTGTCTTATAACGCAAATAAATTCATAACTCCATGAATACTTATCGGAATCGGATGATCTTTAGATCAATCCTACACCTATCGATGAGAGGGATCCAAGAAAAATATCAGCTGCCATAAATAAGATGACCCACATGGAGTTCGGCCCTAGTTGCCAATTTTAACAATTTCTTAGTAGATTTTTCTCTGTGGGATGTAGAACCACTGGGTCAAAGAACTCACACTTTTTAGAGCCTATTGGGAAGATTGTGATTGAGCCCTAAGATTTTTGGGTTTTTGTGGGTCTATTGAGGGGAGTCTATAGCCAATTTTGTAGAATTTTTTGATTACTCTAGGGGGTCAAACACCTATTCCATTCCAACCAAAAGTAGCAGAATCACTGGACCAACGTAGGGGTTTGGAGGAAACATCATTTTTTTGCCTTGGGAAACATTTTTCTCAATTGGGACTTGTCTAAATTCCTATAAGAAGCCCAAATGCACTTGTTCCAACTCATTGTACCCCATTTCATCATATTAATAATATGGCTCAACATTTCTTGGTGTGAATTTCTAGTGTTCTAATATTTTTGCTTATGTTTTAATTTTGGTTGCATGTATGAGATTTTATGGTTGTTATCACTTAATATTTTCGTTAGGAATATTACAGTGGTATGTGAGCCTTGATCTGGCCAATTGTGGGAGGATTTCCTTGTATGACCCCAAAGGATAAGCATAACATCACTTACAGGAGGTATAGGTACAAGAGTAGAGAGCAGGAGTTGAAAATTACCCTAGATTCAAGGGCTCAAGAGCAAGGGGTGAACAAAATAGAAGTGGGAGATAGTAGCAGGGATGAGATGGCTACAACATTCAAGAGAATCTTGAGTGCCTTGAATGACTTGGTAAAAGGGTAGAATGATGTGATGAGAGGGAAAAGGGAGGTGATGGATGAATTGGGGTAGAAACATATTAGGGATAGCCACATGGATTTTATTAGAGGTGAGAGCTTAGGAGTATCATACCACACGGAGAAAGGCATCCCTCAGAACAATGCCCTTATCCACCATGGAACGACCAGATCCACCATGCCTACATTTGTGGCTCCTAAGAGTGGGGAACAACCTAATGCTAGTGAGATGCTTATGGGAGATTATTTTCAAGAATGGAAATCCATGGGGCGGAGTTCCGTGAATTGATTGATTTCAAATATTTCTACGAATTCAAGCATAACAACCAAGGCAAGGGAGTAGGTGGCTCATCATTTCATAACTCAAATTTACAGAACACGATTGCGAGATTGTACCTCCCTACATTTTATGGATCCTCTAAATGCACTACGAGGGCATGGATGGAGAAGCTAGACACCTACTTCCACCTTAACCAGATGTTAGAGGTAGAGGCGATTAAGTTGGTTGATTTGCACTTGGTGGGGGATGCAAACGACTAGTGGTTTCATGGATTGGCTACGTTGGGGCATGCCAATGTAACTTCTTACGAGGAGTTTACCAGGAGGGTTTTAGAGTGTTTCAAAGAGAAAGACCCTGGGTCACATATCTGGGAGTTGACACATTTGAGGTAGATAGGTAGTGATGAGCAATGTATAGTGGAGTTTCTGAAGTTGTATGTGATGGTGTTGGACCGATCATAATCTAGGAGGGTCTTCATGTTCGTGGAGGGCTTAGAAAAGCCTTTGCATGGGCTTATGAGGTCAAAGAGATCCACCTCACTATAAGACGTAGTGAGCCAAGTGAGAGACTTGCGGGGTGAAATCTATTAGGATATTTCGACACATAGGAAATAGTTAAGTATAACTTGGTCAAGTGTATAGTTAGGTAAAGTGTGTTTCTTTACTATGTACTTTTTGAACTTACAATCCGATGGTCACGATATGTTCTATATATGAAGTGATCCAACGGTTCATTCTCTCCTCAATATTACTGACACTTGATTTGTGGCTTAACACCCGATTAGTCCATGATCTCTATTTAAAGAGCATGGAGGGTCATTTGTAAGGTGACCGTTCATGAGAGAAGCTTATGTTAAAAAAATTCTTTTACATTAATAAATTTCCTGAAGTGGTCATGTTGACTCAGACCATGGATTGTTTCCATCTTTGAGGGTTTTAACCACGTCAAGAATATTGGTGTACCGACTGTGATCTGTTTGTGAGAGGTGTCCTTTGTGTTTTATCTAAGGCACTTACTCTTTAAATTCCTACATGGTATCCGAGCTATTTGAGGGTCACATCCATTAGTGATCCAAATCCGAAGTCTTACCACTGCATCTACCTGTGGTTTCCTTGATCTAATGTTTCTGATTGCTTTCGGGCTGAGAGGGCTTCCCTACTGTGTTAAGAGCTTTTGTTCCAGTGAGGAACCCCTTTCATTTCACGCAAAAAGGTTTATGGTAGCCCTAGCTATGTCATTTTTAAGATCTTGAGGTATACAATTTGTATTTGCAGTTACAATTATTTATCTCTCTGTTTATTTCGGTTTATAGTCTATAAAAAAATTATTACTGGATCTATACCTTTAATTTCTACGTATGCTCTTTGCCTCGTGATTCTGTGTGACTTGGGCTACCTAGAAACAGAAAGAAATGAATTTTCTCACGTGTATGCTCTTTTCCATTGTGCCTTAGTGTGATCTTGGAAAGTCAGAAACATTAAGGAAAATATTTAGTTTCCAGCCAAATCTAACTTTAAATCGTAAGGCTTGGATTTCTTTTGCATGTTTGTTTTGGGTTGTATGGGTTCTTTTTTGTTCTGTAGGGAAAAATAGGTTTTTCAAGTAAGCACGCACTCCAAATCTTCAGCGAGCAAAAAAACTCCTTCCTCCTTTCCAAAAAATACTAACCTTTTCAACTGGCTCACTTGGTCCAAAGTTACTTTATGAGAATAGAGGTCTTGGGTTCAAGTATTTATTTTGGTTGAGTTACTTTTACAAAAAGCACATGTATCTTATGTTTTAAAGTTACTTTCAGTAAAAGTGTTCTCACCCATTATAAAAAGTGAGTCACTTTATCTTTTATTTAAGTTACAATTTAGTGGGTAGTTCATAAAGTACCATTGTAAAAGTGAATTTCACTTATTTATAAAAATGGGTCACATAAAATAATCTTTTTTTTTTAAGTGAACTAATTAGATTAAGTTTGGAAGGGTGGAGCGATTTTTTTTTAAATATGAAATTATCATTCACTTCCAAACATTCACATAGTTCGTCGGCATCTTCAACAACTTTTCTTCAAAAAGCCATAACTTCTTCATCTGGAAGCCGTTTTCAGAGCCGTTTTTTTTAATCGGCCTAATTTTTTGAGATCTTTCCATTGGAACACTTAGTTTCATCATTTTCAACTTCATTTTCTTTTAAAATGAAAAGTCCATTCCTAGTTATTCTTGACAACACCAACTACTTCCAATGGTTACCCTACATTGTGGATTCACTTAGAAGTAAAGGTCTTTATAGAATAGTCTTAGGCCAAGAATCTAGATCTAAAGATGAAGATAAACTAGCCAAATGGGAAAATAAGCAAGATCAAGCATGTGGGTTGATAGGGATGTCTATTTCTCCATAACTTAAATTCCATATCACAAAATTTGATACCCCTGGTGAAGTAATGAAACAACTCAATAAAGTTTTTGGAATTAAAAATGAAATTACATCCCGTTAACTCAGAAATGAGTTGCTTACGTTGAACCCCAATAATTTTTCTTCCATTGAATATTTTTTTTCCAAGTTTAAGACCCGTAGACTTCTCTTGGAAGGTGTTAAGGTTAAGAAAGAAGATGGTAGCCTTATCTACTCCATTCTTACTAAGTTAGGACTAGCCTACTCTGTGTTTATTTCCACCTTCCATTCTACTAGAGAAACTTTTATTTCTCAAGGACAAGCTTACAAGTCCCCCTCTTTTGATGTCTTTTGTGATTCTTTAATAAGAGAACAAGAAAAAATCCTACATCTTGGTCTTCTTAATACTGGAAACTCTTCTAACAAAACCTTAGCTGCCCAACAACAACCAAATTCAAAGAATCCTAAGAAGCAGCATCCTAAAAAGAATGGTCCTAAACCAAACAAGGGTCCTAAGCAATTTCAGTCTCAAAATGAAAAATCAAATCAACAAAATAATAAGGAAAATAAAAAAAAAAAGGGGAAGAAGACTAATAGACATTGCAACTTTTTTAATCGTGATGGCCATGTAGAATCCAAATGCTTTAAGAAGATGGAAGCCTTGGAAGCAGCAATGAAGAAGCATAACATCCATTTGGAGCACTCTTCAACTTCAATTTCATCTTCAGGAATAAAAATTTTCGCATGTGGTTGTCAAGCATCTTGGTTTTGGTTATGCACTAAAACAAAGCCATGCTTTCTTCTTTAAATGATTGTAACACCAAAAATATATATGTTGTTGATGATAAAACTCTTAGTGTTGTAGGGACTGGAACTATTCATCTAGAAAATGGTCAATTTAATGATGTATTATGTGTTCCTACCCTATCCTGCAACCTTCTATCTGTATATCAGATAACTCATTCAGGTGAAGGTAAAATCGTTTAATTTTCACCTCATGATGTTGTAATTAAGGACCTAAGAGATCCTAGATATATTTTAGCTACTAGCATTGTTGATGATTCTACAAGGTTGTATAAGTTTAACAACTTTGGTTCATCCACTCTTCCCTCATTATTTGTTGCTCATAATGATGAAGTGATCAAACTTTGGCATGAACGATTTGGTCACTTAAACTATTGCTCCCTTCAAAATATATGTAAAGAAAATATGGTGATAGGTCTTCCTATGGTATCTTGTAGAGATGGTGTTTGTTCCATATGTGTACTCGGGAAATATCATTGGGATAGTTTTGAAAAACTTGCCTCTTAGCATGCCTCAACCCCTTTATAGCTTGTGCATAGTGATTTATGTGGTCCACTTCCAGTTGGTTCATTCTCTGGCTACAAGTATTTCTTAACTTTCATTGATGATTTCTCCAGGCACACTTGGGTATACTTCTTAAAACTCAAGAGTGAAGTCTTTAACATGTTCTTGGCCTTTAAGGCCTTTGTTGAGAAACAATATGGACACCAAATTCTTAAGCTAAGATCTGATAATGGTGGAGAATATGTTAACAACAAATTCATCAACTTTTGCACTGAGCATGGAATTCAATTGCAACATATTGTTCCATATACTCCACAAAAAAATGGTGTAGCTGAAAGGAAGAATCACACCTTAAAAGAAATGGTTAATTGTATGCTGCAATCTAAAGGACTTAGCTTTAAATTTTGGATAGAAGAAACTAACTATGCAAATTACATAGTAAATCACACCCCTACTAAGATTTTAAAGAATATCACTCCAGAAGAATCATGGAGCTCAATTAAACCAGATGTAAGTCATTTTTCGTGTTTTTGGAAGTGAAGCATGGGCCCATATTCCATATGAGAAACATAAAGCCTTAGAACCTAAGAGTGAAAAATGTATTTTTGTTGGATATTCTGAAGATGTCAAAGGATATAGACTTCTTCAACCTAAATCCAAAAATTTTATCATTAGAAGAGATGTAAAGTTTGCTAAAAATATATCGGCCTATGAACCTAGTTCGGCGGATTTGCCACCTCTCTCTATCCCTTCTACTTCTGAAAAATATTTCTTCTTCAGACTATGACAGTGAAGATGAAAATCCTCCCCCACCTTCTCAGGATCCTCCTTTAGCTCCTCAACTTCCAAAATGGGTTTGTGCTACTCGGGATGTAGCAAGTGCTCTTGCAGGTGATCATACAGATCAACGTCGTACACAATCTCAATTTGATAGAGCCTCTTCTTTACTGGCTCAAGCTTCAGAAAATTATGATCTTGATGATTTTGCAGAAGCTTCAGGCCATCCAAATTGGGAGGCAGCTATGAATGAAGAATATCGTTCACTATTGGCAAATGATACATGGGACCTTGTTCCTTTTCCAAAGGGACGAAAACTTGTTAGATAAAAATGGGTTTACAGAACCAAGTTTGGACCAGATGGAAAATTTGATAAACATAAAGCTTGTCTTGTTGCTAAGGGTTTTTCACAAGTTGAAGGCATTGACTATACTGAAACCTTCTCCCCTATTGCCAAAATGAACTCTATCCACCTTGTTCTTTCCCTTGCTACCTCTTTCAAATGGGAAGTCCATCATATGGATGTTAAATCTGCCTTCTTGCATGAATAAATATATATGGAACAACCTCCAAGATTTATACGAACAGACTCCAGCCTTGTATGCCATCTTAAGAAATCCCTTTATGGTCTCAAGCAAGCCCCTCAGGCTTGGTTTGCCAGAATGGATAACTTTCTTTTAGATACTGACTTTTCTAGGTGTCATTCTGACAATACTGTCTACACCAAGAAAGTGTGTAAGTCCCTTATCATTCTTGTTCTTTATGTTGATGACCTTATCCTTACTAGTAGTAGCCTTAAAAATTATTTTGAAATGACAGACTTAGGACATTTGCATTATTTTCTTGGTCTTCAAGTCTTGCAATCCAAAGAAGGTATTTCCCTTTCTCGGTCCAAGTATGCCTATGATCTTCTACGCCACTTACACATGGAAGATTGTAAGCCAACCCCTTCTCCCTTTAAGTCTGAAGCCAAACTTTCAATCACTTGTACTTCCTTTGAAGTTGATGCTACCTTATACCATCCGTTTGTTGGAAAAAAATTGTATCTAACCCATACCTATCCTAACCTTTCCTTTGTTGTTGGCCTTATTTCTCAGTTTATGCAAAACCCACATGAAATTCATTAGAAAGCAGGTAAAAGAATACTTCGTTATGTTTGAGGTACAACTCAGTTTGGGATTTATTATAGTGCAAAAGCATATCCTCTATTGGTTGGTTTCACTGATTCTGATTGGGATGGTGACCCTGATGATCGGAAGTCTACTACAGGTTATGTCTTCACTCTTGGTTTTGGACCTATTACATGGACTTGCAAGAAACAAAGTGTCATTTCTCTTTCTTCAGTAGAAAAAAAGTATCATCGCATAATAGAAGCTAGTAAGGAAGGATTGTGGCTTCATTAGACCCTGTCAGAATTTGGTTTTCAGCATCAGCATCCGACTACACTTTGGTGTGATAATCAAAGTGTCATTCAACTATGCAAATATCTAGTCCAACATCAACGCAGTGAACACGTTGAACTACACATGAACTTCATCAGAAAGCTCATTCGTGACCATTTTCTTGAAGTGCAATATTGTTCAACCAATGATCAAGTTGCAGACATCTTTACAAAGGCTCTCACAGAGGTGAATTTTACTAAACTTCGATTTATGGTTGGAATTCAGGAAGTTGTCACTAAGGGGGGATAGCCTCTAATGCCTCCTTCCTTCTCCTATTGTGTCATCTTTGTACATCCTTCAATCATATCCCAAGTTGTTCTTAAGGGGGAATGTTAGGATATTTCGATGCAACAGAAATAGTTAAGTATAACTTGGTCTAGCTTAAAGTTAGGTAAAGTGTGTTTCTTTACTATGTACTCTTTGTAACTTACAATCCGACAGTCATGATATGTTCTAGACATGAAGTGATCTGACGGTTCATTCTCTCCTCGGTATTACCGACACTTGATTTGTGGCTTAACACCCGATTGGTTCATGATCTCTACTTAACGAGCATGGAGGGTCATTTGTAAGATGATTGCTCATGAGAGAAGATTATGTAAATTTTCTTTCTTTTACATTAATAAATTGCGTGAAGTGGTCATGTTGGCTCAGGCCATGGACTGTTTCCCTTTTTTATGGTTTTAACCACGTCAAGAATATTGGTGTACCGATATGTGATTTGTTTGTGAGCGGTGTCCTTTGGTGTTCTATCTAAGGAACCTACCCTGTGAATTCGTACACAATCCCCAAGTCTAAGGCACCCTTACCCACGAATATTTTTTTCCCTCATAGAGGTAGAGACACCAAACCCCAACCATAGAGGGAGATAGCAGGGCATGGGAAGTTAAATGATGAGACTCGTAGGGACCTCAGGAGGAGGAAATTATGTTTTACCTGTCAGGAGTCATGGGCACTAGGGCAAGGCCCATTACATAGAGGTTTTCTCAGAGAGTGAGCCAGTGGATGATGTCCATCTAGAGGATGATGGAGGTGATGGTGGGAACCAAGCTACTGGAGGAGGAGGCCCACCACCCCCACCTAGAGGAGCTCATTTTTTTCCTTCAGGGGGAGTCATTGCTTCATTTCGAGAAGTACTGAATTATTTGACAATGACGATCAAGCGCACGGTACAGGGTCAGCGTGTGTCTATTTTGGTGGATAGTGTGGCTACCCACAATTTCCTTGATGAGAAGATGGTGGCGAGTGTTAGGGTCTTATGATTTTTTATATCAAATGTATTTACCTTATTCATTCATTTTCATTTTTTTGAATAATTTGACTCTATGACCATTGTTGTTGTCATAGCCTCGAAGGTCATTGTCCGACATTTTTGAGTTTATGTCATAAAGGTTCACCAAAAGCATGGAGTCTCAAGTTAATGAGAGTCATGGCTATTGCGTAACTGCTGTGAAAAATACCTTTTTTTAGTAATCATTTTGAAACATTGATTTCGACCACATGGAGCCAAACTTCAAAAAACTGAAAGAGGTTTTTCTCAAGAACAAACCAAATCAAAATAACCTCTTCCAGTTTTTGTACATGTGTCATATATCGGGAGTTTAGAATGCATCTTTAAGGCCTATGTTTCAGACTGTGTATTTTCCTATTTAGTCATGAGTTTGCATAACATTTTCTAAGTACATGGGGAAGTATTTGAAGAAAATGAGAGAGGTTTTTCTTAAAAATAAATTCATATACAAAAATATATCTCAGATTTTACACAGGTGATATTGTTTGGGAGTTTCATGTGTCACTTGGTGACCCATTTTCGCAGTTTTTGTTAACAGAATGATGAAATTTTTGGATTTCGGTTTGAAAATGTGGAAATGTATAGATATAGAGAATGATGTTGGTACTATGGATATAAATGAATGGATGAGGATCAGAGAAGTAGATAAGATAAATCTAATTTTATCAGAAAATATGTTTCAGTTTTATTTTTAGCTTTATCTTAGTTTTTTTCTTTCAAAGATTGATGTTTCTAAATTGAAGATGGTTCAATCCTCTCAAGTGGATGAAAGATACATTGTATCTTATTTGGATTGTTAAATATGCCTAATGTATTTAAATTGAACAAAATAAGATAAAAGGGTTGGGTTGAGAGAATTAGAGACTAGACTACTTTTCTGTAAATTTTGTATATTTGATGAATGAATTGAAGAAGGCAGGTGCATATTTATACAGTGATAAATGTGTCTGACTTATTAGTATCTTGTTCCTCTTGTTACTTGATATGTATTATTTTTAGATCTACTTATAGTTCTTAATTTTGTATAGTAATTTTCTTCGTGTTCATGTTTGAAAGATTTCTCATAATTCAATAATTTGCTCTGACGAATTTTAGGTGATCACTATATGTGCATTATTTTCTTCCATGAAAAGTTGAATTCATCCTTGTATGGATGCTCATGTTTTCATTTTTCTCTTTCCTCCCATTCATACTATTACTACAGCGAAATTGATATTTTCACCCCTAGCTCTACCTACCTTGCCACTGTGTGAGTTACACCCTATCCCTAATTCATTCAAACCTATAACAGTGTTATGATCTAGGTAGTCTTGCCCTCCGTACTCACCTTAAACAAATCAAAATCAAAACATCCTCTGATCATCATACAAGTCTAAAATCCATATCTTATTAGTCTTTGATTAATAGTTGATCCAGCAAGAGAGCCCTCTCCAATGTTAGGGGGACTGGACCTTAACCTGCAAGTGGTTTATGATTACCTCTGGGATTTCTCTCCTCAGCTTGGAGAAATTTACAGAGTGCTAATAGCGAGGAGAGGGATACACACTGAGACTTTTGAGGGCTTTTCAGTCCTAGTACCCGGGGACAAGACTATGCAGTGCACTCGATATATCCCCAACATGACGATGACTATGTGGAACTATTCAATGACAAACCACTCCTTTGTGGTTGATGTACCAGACACCAATGTGGTGATGGGTTTCTAGTGGCTTTACTTTGTGGGGCATGTAGCCACAAATTGGAAGAAGTTGGAGACAGAGTTCACAGGGCCAAATGGGAAGTTAGTGTTGCTGAGGGGCATGCACTCATACCTTCCCTAGACAGTGTCACTGCATAGGATGGAGGAAAACTTATGATATGGGGATATACAGTGGGTTGTGGAGCTTAGGATCTCAGACGTAGGGGCTCAACCATGTCCACCCCATTCAAGCAATTTTGGATAAATACCCATCAGTTTTTGGAGACATTCCCCGAGGTCCATTAGAGAAATTTTGAGGTCTAAAATGGGCCTCAAAACAAAAATGTACAACCAAAATAAAATTTATAAGAACCAATAGGATTCAATATGATGATGTCAACCATGGGGGATGATTCACCATTTTTGAAGTAAAAAAAAAAAAAATCATCTCATATTTTCAACTTATCTCCCCATGATTTTACTTAAATTTCGGGTGGGAGAACGCATTGGATACGAAATTTAATTCCTCATCCAAGGAGTATCCATGATGCATACCTTCGTAGTACATGAAAAATGAGAAATACATGAAAATAAATAATGCAATCATGTTTTTTCATGTATTTCTTATTTTCCATATAGTAGGGTCCATCAAAAGTATGTAGCATGGTACTCCTTGAATGAGGAATTAAATTTTGCATCCAACAATTTCTCTGGCTCGAAATTTGAGCAAAATAGTAGGGATACAAGCTAAAAATACGAGTTGAAAAAGTAGTTTTTTCTTTTTTCCCTCTAAAATTTGATGTAATCTAATATTATTTCATTATTTCCAATATTATTGTATAACATTCCTTAGGAGGCCCATTTTACACCTTAAAAATTCTCTAATGTCCCACCAGACCATGGGTTTAAGCACAGGATTGAGCTTGAGGAGGGTGTACATGTAGTTATCACTACGCCATACATACATCCCAAGGCCTACTGGGATGAGATTGAGTGAGCTATACAAGATTTGTTGAGGTTGGGGCACATTAGGCCCAACTCTAATCCTTTTGCCTCTTCAATGGTGTTGGTGAAGAAGGATGAGACCCTCCGTATGTGTATTGATTGTACAGATCTGAACAAGATGAACCTGAAGAATTGATACCCTATTCTACCTATAGATGAGCTCAGAGGGACCAAATTCTTCACCAAGATAGAGCTACATTCGAGGTAGCATCACATTCAAGTGAGGGAGTAGGATATCCCCAAGACAACCTTCAGGTGTCACTATTGAAACTTAGAGTTTTTGGTAATGCCCTTTGAGCTAACCAACACACCAGATACCTTCCAGTATTGCATGAACCATGTGTTCTGCAAGCAGATGCGTAGATATGTCTTGGTTTTCTTTGATGACATCTTGATCTACATCAGGACATGGGAGGAGCACCTGCAGCATGTGGAAGAAATACTATGTATCCTAGAGGAGTAGTTGTATGCCAAGATGTCCAAATGTGAGTTTGGACTAACAAAGATGTTGTACCTTGTCCATATCATTGGGGAGGATGGGGTGCGAGTACATCAGGAGAAGATTAAGGCCATTTTGGATTATCCTACACCTAGGAATATGACAGAGTAGAGAGGATTCTTGGGCATGTGCACTTATTACAGGAGATTTGCAAGGGGATTCTCATAGTCGGCAACACCCCTTACTGATTTAACAAAGAATGGAGCATTCAAGTGGTATGAGGGGGTGCATAATGCTTTCTATCACCTCAAGAGAGTGATGCAAAATTTCCCGGTGTTGGCTCTACTGGATTTTGTACATCACTTTGTGTTGGAGTGTGATGCCTCTGGAGAGGGACTTGGGACACTTTTGACGCAGAGTGGGCACCCCATCACATTTGAGAGCAGAAAGATAGAGAAGCATGAGAGGTTATACTATATATACAACAAGGAGATGTTGGCCATCATGCATGCACTAGCCAAGTTTTGGCAGTATCTGGTGGGAAACAGGTTTAAGGTGAAGACCAACCACAACAAGCTTCATTTCTTTTTGGAGTAAAAGGGGTTGAATGAGAGCCAGCATATGTGGGTGGGCAAGATCTAGGCATATGATTTTGACATAGAGCATGTCAAGGGAAAGCATAACATGGTGGTAGATTCATTATCCAGAAGGCCCGCAACACTCTTACTCATGAACATCACTTTAGATTAGAGGGAGTTGCTATTGGTCGAGTACCCAAGGACTGACATGCATGTGAGGCCCTAGATGGCTTGGAAGATGATGATAGGTACATGGTGATGAATAAGGTGATCGAGTACAAGGCCAAGATTTACTTAGTGCTTGACTCCCAATTACGGGAGAGGATTATGCAAGTTGCACGTGATCACCCACTAGCAGGACATCAAGGGTTCACCAAGACATACAGAACCATTAGAGAGTGCTTCACCTGGAAGGGCCTCATATTGAGGCACATTTTGGAGTGTGACACTTGGTAGAGGAACAAGGGAGAGCTGGCATACCTGACTTGTTTACTACAACCCCTCCCTATTCCCGAGGGGAAACCGGAGAGTGTGTCTATGCATTTTGATACAGGGTTGTCGTCGATGCAAGGGTAGGATTGCATTTATGTAGTGGTTGATAGGATAACCAAGTATTACCATTTCTTTGACATACCCTCTTAGTATTCAGCCTCATAGGTGGCTGAGTTGTTTTTCAGGGAGGTATTTTGGCTACATGGACTCCCAAGACCATAGTTAGTGACATAGATAGTAGGTTTATGGGAGGATTTTGGCAGGAGTTGTTCTGCCTTGTGGGGACTGACCTTACACTTAGTACCAACTACCATCCACAAACATATGATTAGCAGGATATCATGAATAAATGGCTAGAAGGGTATTTGCGTAATTATGTGACCGAGAAACAACGTGCATGGGTGAAGTGGCTTCATCTGGGAGAGTATTGTTACAACACCACTCACGACATGTCTATAGTTATGTCTCAATTTCGTGCCTTGTATGGTTATGATGCTCTGACTTTCACAGACATGGTTTTTGGAGATAGCAGGGCCCTAAGGGCCAATGATTGGATCCAAGAGAGCCAAGAAATCCTTAGAGATCTCGAGCACAATTTTCAAACAACCCAAAACTAGCAGAATTTATATGCAGACAGGGGAAGAGTAGAGAGACATTTTGAGGTTGGAGACTTAGTCTTTTTGAAACTTCAACCCTACAAGCAGTCCACACTTAAGTAGAATGGAGTCGAGAAGTTGAAGCCATGTTTTTATGGGCCCTACAGAGTAGCTAGATGAGTTGGGGAGGTGGCATATGAGCTATAGCTCCCACCAGGGAGTAAATTTCACAATGTATTCCATATATCTTGCTTGAAAAAGGCATTGGTGTAGCAGGCCACAACAACAACTGAGTTACCAACATTTTATGATGAGGGGCATTTGATTTTGGAGCTGGAGTATATTTTAGAGGTAAGGGAAGGGAAGCTCAGCAGCAAATCGATCAAGGAGTATCTTGTCTTGTGGAAGGGGCTTCCAGAGGAGGACACTACATGGGAGGGAGAACACATATTACAACACTAAATGCTACAATTGCTTGAGGGAAAGAAACATTTGGGATGGGAGGAATGCAATGTTCCCTCCAAATAAATTTTATTAAGGCAACCACACAATTTTGCAATTTTTGGGAGTTAGGAAAATTTTGGGAAAACAATAGTAGATGGTGTTTAGAAGCTAGTGGAATGTGGGGGCCATCCCAAGAGAGATAAATCAAACCCCTTGGAGGAAAGTCAAATTGGAGGGAGAAAGGAGGCAAAGGAGGTCTAATTAGTGGGGTCCACAAGGAGAAGAAGGAAACTAAGATAAATATTGAGAGAGCTACCTCATTTTGGGGCTTTTTGTCAATTTTGAATTTACTCTCTTGTACACTTGAGCTATTGAGCCAATTCTACAACGTGTTCTTTAGAACAAGAAGTTTCCGAGCGAGAATCACACCTCCTTAGTGGACTTTGAGTGTCACTCTAATGGAACCTTTGTCACAATATCTAGCATTGTTCTGAAGGTGATTGCTAAGTAATTTGACCCATTTCTGAGCAGACTGGGTGCAGAAGATAATTTCACACACCTTGGGAGAAGGGGCTACAGAGCGGCACATGTCAAGGAGATTTGATTACAGAATTTTGTTGGGGAATTTAGGGAGTTTGCAGGCCCTAATTGTGGATAGTTCTATAGGGCATAATTGTGCATTTCTGGGGCCTGCGTAGAGCTGGAGGAGTAACGAATTTGTGGTAGCTTAGGGAGTTGTCAAGGCTTACAATTCTTGCCAGGAAAATTTCTTATCAGCGGGCGCTAATTACTTCATCATTTATTAGTTGTTGGTGGGAGGTTTCATGCTCATTTCACAGTGGATTTTTCCCTATGGGAAGTAAAACTAGTGGGCTAAGGAACTTGCACTTTTTAGGGCCTTTCGGGAAGGTTGGGATTGAGACCTAAGATTTATGGGTTTTTGTGGGTCTATTTAGGGAAGCCTACAACCAATTTCACAGAATTTTCTGAGCACTCTATAGGGGTCAAACACATATTCCATTCCAACTGAAAGTAGCAGAATCACTGGGCCAACGTAGGGGTTTGGAGGAAACACTAGTTTTTTCACTTGGGAAACACTTTTCTCACTTGGGACTTGTCTAGCTTGTTGTAGCAATCCCAGGTGCACTTGTTACAACTCATTGTATCCCATTTCATCAAATTAATAATATGGTTCAACATTTCTTGGTGTGATTTTATGGTGTTCTAATATTTCTTCTTATGTTTTAACTTTAGTTGCATGTATGAGATTGTATGGTTGTTATCACTTAATATTTTTCGTTACAAATATTACGTACTTCTTGGATGAAAAATTGAATTATGCATCCAACGAGTGCTCCCACTCGAAATTTGAATAAAATCATAGGGTGATAAGTTGAAAATATGGGTTGAAAAAGTAGTTTTTTCCGCTCCGAAACTTGATGAGATAATCTAATCTTATTTTATTATTTCCACTATTATTCTATAATATTCCTTAGGAGGCCCATTTTAGACCTCAAAATTTCTCTAATACTTGTTGCTCGTTTTGCAAGCTATTTTAGGCCTTGTAAGGAGCTTTCAATGTACGTGGGATTTGCAAACCTCCATGTTTTTGGAGGTTTGGTTTCTATTGCTAGATACATATACCTATTTGTATCTATTTTATTCTCTTAGGGTTGTTTCAGTGAAATTGGTTCTCTTTTTGATTGATTCTTGTTGTGCTAGTTGTTGCAATATGCTTCATTCTGAGCTCTGGCTCTTTAGATGTCATTGTAAAAAAACAATTGTATGTGTTTATTAGTGATTATAAGTTACATTTCATATATTGATCAATCTTGCTTCTTGTGGAATGATCTTATAGACACATGTCATAGGAAAGAAAATACTTGAATACACTATCAAGTGTATATGTAGAATGTAATTTCATTTCATATTCTGAATAAATGGAATTTATAGGCCTTTTTCTACAAACAAACAAATAAAAAAACAAAAACATAACTTCTAGATGTAGTGGAGTGACCAAACAACTTTATTTGATGGGATAACAAGATTATTTGGAGTCATGGATGAAGTGAGTTGGGTATCAATCAAGTAACCAATTAAAGTGGTCATGACCATACTAGAGGGGACCACCCTCGTGAGGTAACCTTCTAATTGCTTCAATGGATCTCTTAGAATATTTTAAGAAACAAAGATGCTTGTGGGTATAAAATTTGACCCAAGAAATCAAATTTCATGGATATTTAACATAATTTTGAAAATAAATAAAGAGCTTATGGGTGAGTAAATTGATTTATAATAAGAAGAAATATGTTTTTGTATATTACATCAATGGATTTGATGGATTATTTCTAGTGTTTAGGTTGTGTCCCTTCACCACATGTTTGTGTTTGTATGGTGTTCCTCTTGTTTATCTTTGGCATTTCTTTTATGTTTCAACATGTTATTGAAGCTATGGTCAAAGAGTTTATGAGTAACGAGTATTGTATTTGAGAGTTGTTACGAATTTGTGTTGGAAGAGATGGTGGCATTGTCATCAAAGTAGGAACTTGTGCTTTCTAGACACAATTATGGAGTCTTGGAATAATATATGGAGGCTTTGTTGAAGAACAAAGCACTATGGAAAATTACCAAGACTGTGGTGCCCGACCCAAAGGATGATAATGGGAAAATGATGAGGTTTTTGGTTTCATGATGACCTACATCACTAGATAATTGAGATTCCATACTAGTGGAAATGTTTGTCCAAATGAGCTTTGAAATGTGTCAAAGACACTGTTCAAAATGTAAGTCAAGATATCGAACTTTAGAAAGAATTGATCTCACTTAACCTTTCATCGTTCAACTAGATTGAAGATTATTTGGCTTGTGTGAAAAAGATACAACTTAAGCTTGGGGAATGTGGGGAAGATTTTCTGAAGAAGTAAGGTCAATTGATCTTGTTGATATTGATGAATCTAAAGGCATGCTATGATGTCTTCTACTCCAGATAAGGGAAGACTTGACATCAAGAAAGGAGAATAGTAAGGATGGCACCCTTAACTTTGTTTTTACTCTATTTATTAGAGAGAAAGAAAAGCTTTTTGAGGAAGGAAATCTACAAAATAAGTAATAGGGTAACCTTAGTAAGGGAAAGGGTAAACAAATTTAATCCAAATCACAACCTAATTTTTTAGAACACTAACCAAGGAAATAATTATGAACATCATAAGAAGTAATTTGGTGATGATGAGAGGAAACCCATATAGGTGAATAACTTAAAATCCTATGATTATTTTTTAAGATCAAACCTTGTTTGAAGAATATCAATGGACTAGAAGAGAAGATTAAAAAACTTGCAAGTGAATGTTGACCTCATAAAGGTAAAGGAACTAGTAGTTATACTTTTTCTAATATTTCTTCTCATGCAATGCAAAATAGAGAATTTTTGAATAAAAAATGGGTCTCAAAACAAAAAATTTGTTATCGACATCAACTTTGAAAGAACCAATAATATTAAACATGGTGATGTCAAGCATAAGGGTAAATAACTTTTTTAAGGGGAAAAAATATTTTTTTATACTTATCTCCTCATAGGTTTACTCAAAGTGTAGACACTCAATGTAGAATTAAATTCTACATCCAAAGAGTACCTAACTCTGCATACTTTTGATAGACTCAATGAGATAAAGTGAAAATACATGAAAAAAATGTGTTTCTTTACTGCCAATTTATTTCATTGTGGGTCTATCAAAAGTATGCAAAGCGTGTATTCCTTGGATGTTGATTTAATTCAACATTAAATAAGTGTCTACACATGAAATTTCAATAAACCTATAAGGAGGTAAGTCATAATACAATTAAAAATTTTAGTTTTCATTCATTTCCTTTGAAAAATCATATCTTATTTTATTATTTTATTGTTGTTCTCTAGAGGCCCATTATAGACCTCAAATTTTCTCTAATGCATAAATATACTCGCAAGGAATTGATAGTGGACTCCAATTTTTCACATCACATGGGTAAATATGCTCCCCTCTTTACCTTGAAGGATGTGCGAAAGTTCATTGTAAGAATGGTTGATCATCAATGTATATTGTGTACCTCAACTTGATGTTAATCCTTTGCCAAAGGAATTTAGAGCATTAAATGAAAAGTAATGTAGTAGATCCATATAATGTATGAGTTTGATAGTGGAGGAGAATTTGTGAGTGGTACTTATGAAATTTACCTGGATTAGAATGGTAATTTATGGTAAAAATCAATCCCAAATACTTCTCACCAAAATGGAGTTACATAAAGGAAGAAGAAAACTTCAATTGAGATGGCTAGGGGCTTACTTCAAGAAAATGTATGTTAGGTAGATTTTGGGTAGAAGCAATGGCCTACTCAAACAACATTCTAAATATAATTCCAATTAGAGTAGTGTGGGATGTGACCATATTGATAAAATGGAATGGTGTTGGACATTTGAATACCTTTGGCAATATTGCATGGGCATGCATACCTAATGGAAAGCAAAATAAATTTACTCTAAGGGTCATGTTTGCATTATGGTTGGAATATTTTGAAGAATCAAAAACTTATGGCTATATGATCTAATCAAGTATGAATTTTTATGTTAACAAGATGTTATATTTGATCCAAAGTTGTTAGGAGTAACTCTCCTTGGCCACTCAATCAATGGTTCCTCTAGTTGTATTTCAACAAGGAATACTGATATTTCAACATCGTATTTTGACTTAGAATCCTTTACATATTCAACATTGACTAAGTCTAATATATGGCCATGATTTATCAATTTTCATGGATATTCCACTGAATATTTCATTAAAAAAAGACGTCTAAAACAAATACATTGAAGTATGAAATATATACTATGAGGGTTAATTTTCCTTCGATTTTTAGATTTATTAATTATTGATTTTTCTACTTATGAATATATAAACGAAAAAATATAGATAATTGAAAAACAAAAACACGCCAATCACAATGGATACCAAGATATATTCAGGGAAATCTTTCGAGAGAAAACCTAGCTAGAAGGTGAGTCTGATATGCTCTCTTTTGTGTGAATGGTAATGATGCAAATATAAAGGAGTATGCATGCTCTATGTGGTTACCTAGGACCTTTTACCTATGGAATACTACAAAGCAAAAACCCCCTCTATTATACTCTATCTTTATCCACTCCCAACTTCTCTACTCTATTATGGAATAAAATACACTCAAATAGATTGGAACCCCTTTTCCTCCTAGTGGCCAAATTATAACTAAACCTAATAGCCAACTAGGGGTTAAATTTGACCCATTCAACCCTCAACATGAGTTACAAATCAACTCTTCTAGAGTCTTATTCATAGCCCCTATGTGTCTAGACCATTTTCCATGAATAATGGGGCCCGACGCAACTTCCTCTCAAATTATGGTGGTTAATCATGATAGATCAAATTCTGAGAGGCATAACTTTTGCATTCCAACATCAATTGGTGTCTTTCTTGTACCATTGGACAAGTATTTATGTTTATAATAGCATCACAAGGTGTTGCACTTCGGAAAAAATGTTTTACCCTTGAAAAATGTCATTTAAGGCCTCAAACTAGCCTTAGAAGGTTTCAAACCCCAATTCTCCAAACTAGGTATCACCCCTACAACTACTCTTGTTGATCCGAATTGGATCCATAAAGAGAGATAAATAGAGCCATGGTTGTACCAGGTTGGGATAGACTTCAAAGAATTTACAACAGTGATCAAAAATACCTCTAAACCAGTGGCAATGGCAACCAGCGTGGAACGACGAGGACCTCGGTCAAAGCACGCTGACTGAGGCCCATGGAGACTGCGCGGGAGGCAAATTTAGCCCCTGGGAGGCCGGATCGGGAAACGAAGAAGGTTTTTGATGTGCGATTAGCACTTAGTGCTAATCACGCATCACTGGGCGAAAAACCCCAAATTGGAGAAGCCTTGAGCGCTCGGTCGCATAAGAGCCAGGAAAATCGTGGGATAAAGGCTAAAGCGCTAAAGGCGGGACCCGCTCCGAAAACCAGTGGTATTGATCGGGGGCACCCTCAAACGATAAGTGGAATTAGCGAAAATGGAGAGATCCCACTTAGCAGTCAATGTGCGGCAAGCGAAGGAGAGAGAAAACTGACGCTGATCGCACGTTAACGGTCGAGCAAATCAACCGCGCGAAACGTGCGTATGGTGTCGAATCTGGAGGCCCCATATCTAATGGCTGAGATCACACCCAATGAGAAAGCGGAATCGACAGGGGATTAAGCCACAGTTTGTAAAGATTTGACGTCCAATTTGACTACCAAGGTTGCAGAAGACTCATTCCACGACGTAACAGAAAAACCGAACCAACAAAGCGAATTCGTGCAACTGCAGGAGGACATGTGGCCACTCCCTATGAACCTGATGATGACGCCGAACAGGGAACTCCAAGCGAAGCTGTAGCAGGTGATCCAATAGGAAGTGGAAGAGGAATCGAAGAGCCATGGGTATGAATGGTTTTTAAGCCATGAACAGATAATAGAACACAGAGAGAGAGAGAAAAAAAAAAACTAGAACCCCGAGAGGAGGACAGAACACATAAAGGAAGAACAAAAAGAAGAAAGAAAGTAAAGCAACAGTAGAATGGAAGACAGAGGGCCGAGCTGACCGAAGGCAACATCGAGCACTAAAGAGCTTGAGGGATTCAAGCCATCCCTGAGAGGATCTGTCAGACCCGAGAGGTCAAACAGCTGGTAAGGAAAAGAGTCTGTGTACTCTAGTGGCTTGGGGAATCCAAAAACCACCCTGCTAAGAAAATTCCATTTCAAGAGACTCATATTGAACTCCGTCATTGTAATTCTCTGCTTTAAGACACAATAAAATAAGGCCACCACTAAGAGTTGGACCGGAGACGTAGCCCTGGAAAATATGGTGAGCTCCTTATTAATTTCTTATGTTCTTGTATTTGCTTATTGTATTTCTCTATTGTTTTCCATTTCAGGTGTATGTGTATTTGCAATCTAATCGATCCATAACTTAAATAACATAGACACACACAACAACATATGAGTCTGTAATACCTTCATTTATTAAATCTTTAACTGAAGTTGCTCATAGGGTGATTATCAGATCAAGTGGTATCAGAGCTTTAGGCTGTAAGGTTAAACAAGCTTGTGTTGGTTTAGCTGTTGAATGCTCGCTAGATCAAAGCTCAAATTAGGAGAAGGATAGTTGGTCGAAACTAATCCTAAAATTGGGAGAGTTTATCCTCGGAAGACGATGTCAGAGGAAGGTTCTATGGGGCCAGACCCTCAATTCATAGAGAGTTTCCTATCTATAAAGTCTATGGTAGAAGAAATGTATAGGGACTTTAGAAAGCATAAGGATGAAGATTCATCAGGTTCTAAACAAGATAAAGAAGAAGATGAGTCTCATTCCCATGACCACTCAAAAGGAAAAGGGAAAGAGGAAAGCTTTCTCACACCTCCTAATAGCCCTATGCATAGTAAGAAAGCATCTTTGATCAAGCTAG
Organism: Pinus taeda; assembly: GCA_000404065.3. Classification (NCBI taxonomy): domain Eukaryota; kingdom Viridiplantae; phylum Streptophyta; class Pinopsida; order Pinales; family Pinaceae; genus Pinus; species Pinus taeda. The sequence goes on from APFE031753070.1 coordinate 30,558, forward strand.
ATGTTAAATTTGATTTGCCTATATATGATGGAGAGCTAAATGCTGAAAAGTTGGACAATTGGATTAGACAAATTGATGTGTATTGCAGAGTGCAAAACATCGACTCAGGCAATAGCAAAATTCAACTAGCAAGCCTACGCCTAGGAGGCACTGCCTTGGTTTGGTGGGAAGGCAGAACCCAAGCTAACATGAAAAGACATGGTAAGACTATCTCTATCTGGAGTGACTTTGTTTCTGCAATCAAGAAGCAGTTCTATCCATTGGCCTGCATGCAACAAGCCATGATGAATTGGCAAACTCTTTGGCAGTTGAAAGGGCAAAGTGTGCAAGGGTACACTCAAGAATTTAGAAAGAAAGCATTGATTCTAGGGATATCATTAGACTCACCAGAGACTCTTTTGAATTACATTGGTGGTCTACACAGCTACAGGAGGCATACCATCCTCATGTTTAATCCCACTATTATAGATGAGGTATCTGTACAAGCTACTCATCTAGAAGCTAGAGGAAAGAATGGAAATCTAGAAGTTGGGGGACCATCCCAACCCACTGCAAGCAAGAGAAAGGAGAAAAGAAAGCAACAATGGAAAGCAAGGAAGGCTAACACTGCACAGAAAAACAAAGCTTCATGCACTCACTGTAAAAAGGAGGGGCATGATGATGAGCATTGTTGGATTGTGCATCTAGAGTTGAGACCTAAGAAGTCTGAAGGCAAGAAGAAGAAGATTGTTGCATCTATTCACAAAGATTTGGGGTCAGACTCAAGAGATGAAACAATCATTGCAGCCACAGGTATAAAAGGTAAGAATTCTGAAGCATCTACTAGTAATTCTACTCAAACAATTATTGATAAAGAACATGAGAGAAAAAGACATGAGCTTTTCCATATTTGAGCTATTTCCAAATATCAAAAGATTGATACTTTGTTTGATAGTGGCTCACAAGTAAATTTCATTTTTGAAGCAATTGTAAAGAAATTGGGATTAGCAACTACATCTCACAAGAAACCATACCCATTAGGATGGTTGAATGATAAAGCACAACTACAAGTGACTAGACAGTGCAAACTCAAGTTTTCTTTTGGGTCAGCATTTGTAGATGAGGTTGAGTTAGACATAATTCCTTTGGATATATGTGGAATTGTTTTAGGAAGTCCTTACTTGTATGATAGAAAAGATATTTTCTATATAGCTGAGAACAAGTATCTACTTGTTAAAGATGGAATCGAATACTTTGTAAGAGCTCACAAGCTCAAGAATAATTATACTCTCATAGATTCGGGGCAGATGAAAAGAATGATAAATTCATGCAAACTTACTAATGGTTGTAAAGAAAAAGAAACCTGATAAAACCAATGTATTTGAGGGTTGTAATGCTCAGCAGCAAGCTAATATAGAAAAGTTTGTTTCAGAGTATGATGTCCTGTTTCAAGAACCTAAAGGTCTGCCACCCAAAAAAGAAATAGAACATGATATTATTTTGCAGCAAGATGTTCCATTGCCTAACACTGGGATGTACAGGTTGTCTGCTTTAGAGAATACTGAAATCAAGAAGCAGGTGCAGGAGTTGCTCGAGAAAGGGTTCATCAGGCCTATCACATCACCATGTGGGTCACCAATCGTTTTGGTGAGAAAGAAAGATGGCTCGTGGAGAATGTGCATTGACTACTGAGCACTGAATAAGATAACAATAAAAAATCGTTATCCCCTTCCTTGCATAGATGATCTTTTAGATCAATTGAAGGAAGTTTATTTCACCAAGCTAGAGTTTCACAGTGGATACCATCAAGTCAGAGTTGTAAGGAAAGATGCATGGAAGACTGCGTTCAAAACAAAGCGAGGATTGTAAGAGTGGCTGGTTATGCCTTTTGGCTTGACCAATGACCCTGCTACTTTCATGAGATTAATGAATGATGTACTCAGGCATTTTCTTGATGATTTTGTTATTTTGTATCTGGATGACATTCTGATTTTTAGAAAAAACGTGGGAAGAACACCTAAAGCATGTTAAGCAGATATTAGATGTTTTGAAAAGAGAAAAGCTTTATGTTAAACTCTCCAAATGTGAGTTTGGAAAAAAATCTCTAAATTATTTGGGTCATACAGTAGGGGGTGGTGAATTGAAAATAGATCCCTCTAAAGTGGCAGTCATTGTAAACTAGCCTAAAACCAAGTCTACTACAGAAGTGAGAAGCTTCTTAGGAGCAGCACAATATTGGAGGAAGTTCATTTCTAATTTTTCCTCAATTGCAGCTCCCTTACATGCTTTGACAGGATTGAACAAGGTGTTTTAATGGGGAGGCAAACATCAGAAAGCCTTCGACGCCTTGAAAGAAAAGATTAGTATAGCACCTGTACTAGCATTGCCTGATCTACAAAGACCATTTGAGATCCAAATAGATGCCAGTGACTATGCCATGGGAGCAATGTTGACACAGCACGGTAAACCCATATGTTATCATTTTGAGAATTTTAATCCCGTAGTAGTTGACTATCCTACATATGATAAAGAATTGTATGCATTAGTTCAGAGTGTGAAAAAGTGGAAACATTACTTAATGGGAAAAGAGACAGTAATACATATTGATTATCAACCACTTCAATATCTACATTCCCAGACTAAGTTGCAGCAATCAAGACATTACAGATGGATGGGTTTTCTACAACAGTTTCATCTAGTTATCAGATATAAAAAGGGCATACACAACAAAGTTGCAGACATGTTATCTAGACCCATTATAAATGCATCTACTATACTTAAGCATAATTATGTACTACATGAAAGCTACATTGAACAATATCCTCAAGATATAGACTTTAAAGATGTATATGCAACTTTGAGTCAAGGCAAAAAGGAAGAAGAATTGGACTATCATGTGAATGACCGACTCTTATATCATTGTGGGAAACTCTGCATTCCACAAACTGAGAGAGTAAAGATATTCAGAGAGGCACACACTTCTCTGATATCAGGTCACTTTGGGGTAAGTAAAACAGTTGCACAGCTGCAAAGATTTTGTTATTGGCCAAAAATTAATGAGACAGTTTCTAGATATGTAAGAGGGTGTACTATGTGTGCTAAGAGCAAACCCAGCAATAGAAAAGTAGGCTTGCACAATCCATTACCAGTTCCTTCTCACCCTTGGGAAAGTGTTTCCATGGATTTTGTTGGAGGACTGCCTAAATCTAGGAAAGGTCATGATTACCTATATGTGGTTGTGGATAGGTTCAGCAAAATGTGTATTTTGATACCTTGTAATAAACATATTACAGCTAAACAAACTACAAACTATTCTTTGAAAATGTATGGGTTCATTTTGGATTACCACTCTATTGTATCTAATCGAGACACCTGATTGTGGGGAAGTTTTGTCAGTCTGTGGGAGCTATGGCACCCAACTGAAAGAAAAACCACAATTTTCATCACAATAAATGATGGCTAGACAGAAGTAGTTAACAGGACAGTCGATTCAGTTACTCAGAGGATATTGCAGCAAACATCCTAAGCTTTGGGATGAACATTTGTGTTATGTGCAGCATGCTTACAACAGAGCAAAACACTCTTCTACACAGAGATCTCCTTTTGAGACCTATTTTGGTTTCATACCAAGGTATCCTTTGGATTTTGTCTTTGGTAAAGATACCACAGTTGATGGACACAGTGATGTGGACAAATCAACTAGGTTCATTGAACAGATCCAGGAGATCCACCAAGAAGTACAGGAACAACTGGAAGAGAGCCAAGCCAAATACAAGGCTAGGCATGACAAGCATCAGATGGAGCATAGTTTTCAAGTTGGAGACCAGGTCTGGCTGTATATCAACAAAGACAGGATGCAAGGTGAAGGTAAAAAGCTAAAGCCTATCAGGAATGGATCTTTTAGGATACTTGAGAAGATTGGTGAAAATGCTTTTCACCTTGATCTACTAGCTTACATGCACATCTACTCAGTCATAAATGCAGATTGCTTGAGATTGTTTGAACCTTCAATGGTTGAGGATCCGGAAGAGAAAATTCAATTGCCTTCTATTGATGACCTGCTACCTGAATATCTTAATGAATTACAGGAAGACACAGTCTTGGACAGGAAGGTGAGGACGATGCACAGAAGAGATGTTGAGTACCTCAGAATTGGACTCAAAGGTTCAAAGCCAAGCAGTGCAAAGTGGATTGAGATTGGGCAAGTGAGATAGCAGTACCCTCATTTAGTCAATGCTTAAAAGAAAACCAACTTTTGGTGGTCCACAAGCTTTTCAGTGGGAAGGTCGTGATCTGAATTGGATCCATAAAGAGAGAAAAACAGAGCCATGGCTATACTAGGTTAGGACAGACTTCAAAGAATTTACAACAACGATCAAAAACACCTCTAAACCAGTGGCAATGGCAGCCATCGTGGAACGACGAGGACCTCGATCAAAGCACGCTGACCGCGGCCCATGGAGACTGTGTGGGAGGCGAATTTAGCCCCTAGGGTGCCTGGAGCAGGAAATGGAGGAGGTTTTTGATGCGCGATTAGCGCTAATCACGCATCGCTGGGCAAAAAACCTGAAATTGGAGAAGCCCCGAGCGCTCAATCGCATGAGAGCCGGGAAAACCATGGGATAAAGGCTAAAGCGCTAAAGGCGGGATCCACTCCAAAAACCAACGGTATTGATCGAGGGCACCCTCAAACAGTAAGCGGAATTGGTGAAAATGGAGTGATCCCACTTAGCGGTCGATGCGTGGCAAGCGGAGGAGAGAGAAAACCGTCGTTGATCGCATGCTAACGGTCGAGCAAGTCAACCGTGTGAAACGTGTGTATGGCGTTGGATCTGGAGGCCCTAGATCTAACGGCTGAGATCGCACTCGATGGGAAAGCAGAATCGACAGGGGATTAAGTCGCAGTTTGTAAAGATTTGACGTCCAATTTGACTGCCAAGGTGGAAAAAGACTCATTCCACGACATAACGGAAAAACTGAACCGATGAAGCAAATTGGCGCAGCTGCAGGAGGACATGTGGCCACTCCCTGTGAACCTGATGATGACGTCGTACGGGGAACTCCAAGTGAAATTGTAGCAGGCGATCCAGTGGGAAGTGGAAGAGGAATCGAAGAGCCATGGGTACGAATGGTTTTTAAGCCATGAACAGAGAACATAACACACACAGATAGAGAAACAAACTAGAACCCCGAGAGGAGGACGGAACACAAAAAGGAAGAACAGAGAGAAGAAAAACAGTGAAGCAACAGCAAAACGGAAGACAGAGGGCCGAGCTGACCGAAGGTAGCATCAAGCACCAGAGAGCTTAAGGGATTCAAGCCATCCTTGAGAGGACCTGTCAAACCCGAGGGTTAAAGTGTTGGTAAGGAAAAGAGTCGGTGTACTCTAGTGGCTTGGGGAATCCAAGAACCACCCTGCCAAGCAAATTCCGTTTCAGGAGACTCATATTGAGCTCCTTCATTGTAATTCTCTGCTTTAAGACACAATAAAATAAGGCCACCACTAAGAGCTGGACCGGAGACGTAGCCCTAGAGAATAGGGTGAACTCCTTATTAATTTCTTGTGTTCTTGTATTTGCTTACTATATTTCTCTGTTGTTTTCCATTTCAAGTGTCTGTGTATTTGCAATCTAATCGATCCGTTGCTTAAATAACATAGACACACACACCAACATATGAGTTTGTAATACCTTCATTTATTAAATCTTTAATTGAAGTCACTCATAGGGTGATTATCAGATCACTTGTAAGTTGATTTCTTTAATTTTTCCACATTGAAAGCACTAGGATGGATTAAAAACAATATAATGATCCAATACAGATCATGCCTCCCTATTTTAGGAGGTTTTTGGTCCCCAAAATCTTTTACTAAATGAGGTGGAATTTTTTTCCTCTACCTTCTCCTTGGAGTACCATTTAGCCTTCCCTAGAAGTTGTCATTTCTACCCAATATACCAAAGGGCATGCTACCGTTGTCTTATACTTATGGAATTTTTTAGCAAAATTATATCCTATGTCAACATGTTTACTTTGACTCCTACTCGAACACGAAAGCCTCATAGAGTTTGATATTTTCCACATTCCCCGTTGACTAAATATGCATGTATTGGGGTAAACTGAGTCGGTAAGTATTATCTCCCACATTTCCTAATATCTCAAAAGAACCATAACACAGAGCCTTGATTTTCCTACCACGATCTTGTAGAATCACCTTGTTCAACTATAATCATACTTTGTCTCGCACTTGTTAAATTTTTGGCTTGATTGTTCTCTGTTATAGATAATTGCAATTTAAAACCTTTTTTTTCAACATTTTCATACATCATACACCCCATAACGACATTTCATCTTTTGCAATTATGTAGAGAGAACAATAACATCAACAATGCAATAGAACAATAAAGGAATAGAAAATAAAAGTATGCATAATAGAGACAATGAGATTTAGGTCAAAGACCAGGGGAAACCCCACAAGGGGGAAGACCCAACTAGATTTGTCTTATATTAGATATTCATCAATTCTTCAGCTAAGATACAAAGTACATCAAACATATTAGAGTACCTAGGAAGGATCATACATGATCCTCATATGTCAAACTACATCAAGCCAAGTATATCACTGTTACATGAGGTGCCATACATCCCTACCATTGTTACACTGATAAGGTCACTTTCTACCATATCATTTATCATTGTTATCATATTCATAACCATATTACTGCTACCAATGACATTGGCATATCCTTGCTTTCAGGATTACTACCATGTAACGAGGTCACTGTAATATTTTCCATATCAAGGTTATTCTTATTTCTACCATGTCTAGGTCAGATATCGTCATTTTTATACATATTTCATATATACCACAATCATAGAACAAGTACCTTAGTTACAACCATACTATCATGAACATAGTCATGAATACATTCACCACCAAGGTTCTTGTCCTTCATTACTGTTATTATCGTTGATGTGAGTGTAAACATTGTAGTCATAAAACATTGTTAAAATATCAAATAAATATTACGACCATTTGTTATTGTTCATATATTACCAGAAAATTGTGAGCATAGGGTTATTTAGAATGATGTGTGCTAACAGATCCACTGTAGTGTCATGCCATGTGTGCCACCATAGCGAGCTATCAAACCAATGTAACAATGTAGACCAATGTAGTGACCATAAAAACAGATGTGATACCATTGATGACTATGTCTCCACTGATTATAGTTGTGGAGTTAATTACGATGCCTCTAACACCTTCCACAGATAATGCGAATGCCAATCTAAAATTTGGTGAAGCGACAGTCACAAACCACAAAATAACGATCTCAAAATTACGTCAACAAAGACTGTGAACCTCATAAAATAATGTGATACCTTAGAGTTGATAAACTGTAGTGTATGTGGTCCACGGTAGTAAAGCAAGCAAAAAAATGAGTGTGTCACTCAATTATACGTGCTGCCGAGATAGTCAATGTGTCATTGAGATGGTCAATGAACCAGATATACGATGTGTGCCACTATGTATAGAGAGAGACCATGTGTAACTGTAAATTACATTATTTATGCCCAATGAGATCACATTATGTATATCACAGATATATAGCTAGATAACAGATGCGAGCTATTACTGAAAATGAGCTCCGAACTTTATGAGCCACATAGTTTGTCGTCCATTGCGAGAGTCATTCCAAAATTATCATAACTATGCGAGCTCAGACCATAATCTCGGAAACCATTGAATTATTGTCACACGATGAATTCCACATAATGGAGACTCGAGAGGTGATAATTTATAATTGTATCTATAAGTGAAAAATATATGCCTCTTTAACGGAGAGTCAACGTACACTAGAGGGGTCGACTTCCCTTTTTGGAGGGAAAGAAAAATGCAAAATTCCCTTACAAAATACCTCTTTTCATTTGCCCTATAATTTCATTATCAAATGTCTATATTACTAATAATATTATCTCTTCTAATTGAATTCCTTTTGAACAATGTAAATCCTCTTTTGGGGCACAAGGGTTTCTATGGGAAATTCATCCCATAGTTGCCCTATTTTTCAACACTCTTTTTCATCTAGGGAGGAATTTCCATCAGCATCATAGATCTTATCTTGGATGTACATCATCACTATATCATATATCATTTCGACTTATCTCATCTCATCTCATCTCAACTCAACTTTGATCATAAGCTAAACAATGTTGTCTCAATCAAAAGAAGAAGAATCGTCATAGGGGAGCTCTGGCTACCACCCTATATCTCTACAGGGAATAGGAGGGATGCCACTTACCATGATAGGTAAGGATCATGCCTATCCTAATATCTGGTGACAATAGGAAAGATACTCTTACCACAAAGGGTAAGGATCACACTCTATCCTATTGTCTATTGATCTTCTCAACTTCACCTTCAAGATTCAGTGGTCGAACACCTGCATTCTTAACTTGAGAGGGATACCACTTACCATAAATGGTAAGGATCACCCCTAACTCAAGTAGCTAGCACCCATTGGCCATATGGGTGGGAAACAATCCCAACAAGCCCAACTTGTGGGTAGGATGCAAATTGTGGTATACTATGTCAATACAAAAGAGAGAAAATAGGAAGGATATGACTTACCATGGAAGGTAAAGATCGCAGACTATCCTTTTTCTCAACAATAGGCAAGATACAACTTACCAAAAGGTAATTATCACAGACTATCCTATTGTCCAAAGTTACCTCAACCTCAGGAGCTCTATTTCTCAATTGCTCTCCACGTGATCTTAAACTGGGGGGAAGAGCATATCTCAGTGTCCTCGATCAGCCTGATAACCCTTCTTCTCATTAGTGACTTCACTAGGCTTACGGTTGTTAGTCTTGGACATGGTGCATAACACCTAGAGAATATCAAGTCAAAAACAAACTTACGTTTTGCAACTCAAGAGTCTAATTTTCTTCATGTTTATTAATCAAAATGCCATGGAGTCTCATAACTCCTCTCTACGCCATATCCTAGATATAGTGATATATGATCTCAATGTGATCAGGCCTGTCATGGAACACATGATTCTCTGCATGCAATATCCCACAATATGTCATAGTATATCATCGGCATGCCCAACATATGCTCAAACAACTCTCCATAGATATTTTTCAATCATACTGACTCACGGCTAGCCATACTAGCAACAATGCACATTGCATCTGAAAGCAACAAATTTCAATACCTGTCTCATCCAGTAAATCATGGAAAACCTAAGGAAACACTCATATGTGCTCAACATCATCAACATATACATATAGTCTCAAGTATCCGAGAGTGGATCTTAGATCATAAAATACTAGTTTTACAACATTCCAATATACATATCCAAGCTCTATACATCTCAAAGAACATATTGCAAATCAAGAATCCATCTATTTGTCATCTCATCATGGGATTCCATCAAAACTATATCTAAAGAGGAGTCTCTTTCAATTGCTTTAGTGTAAACCATTTATGATAACATGATTCCCTTAATGAGGAATTCCTTATGATCATTATGTTACACTTCTAATCTCATGAAGTGATCATCAAGTGTTAACTCCCTCTAGCACTAAATGTTGGAATAATCTTGATCCTATCAGAAATAATTTGTTAATTTATAAAACCAAATATCAAAGTCATACTTTTAATCATAAGAGGTTAGAGGTCACATCAAATGTCCAATACTTCAATCATGTTGAGACCAAGAGACTTGCTAGAGTTCATATGCAACTTTCTTCAGTTTGTAATCATGAGTCTACTACTGATGCTCCTCAAACTACAAATATGCTTCTTTCTCAAGTATATCATAGAGGAAGGTCACTTCACATACATCTGAGGCATCAGAAAACAAGAGCTATTATAGCTTTATTTCTTTGAGGGCATATTTATAATCGTAGTTTGAACCATAACGTGGAAGCATCAGACACTGCTACATCTTAGATATCAAGAATAGTCCTTTCATGAAGGACATGTTGTTCTTAACATCATATCATATTGTTATCCTCAATCTACTCCCTCTGAATAGGAAGATTTTTCAATCAACTAATGAGACTATAATCCTTCCTCTGAGGTTTTCAGTTCTTGACCATTTCATAATTCATGGGATGGCTCTACATTATCCTTAGTCTTTGATAAAGAAGGCTTGATCCTAACATTCATCAAATGTACCTATGACCCCAAAACAAGAGCAAGAGAGATAATAACCAAGTAAATAATCATAAGGAATATGCACCTAGTGATTAAGCAGGATTGTCTTTCTTTTCTAGATGAAAAAGTGGCTCCTGTGTTATCCTACTTCGTCTCCCTTTGAATATTCCTACATTATCTCTCTTCTTGTACTACTCTACATATTGATGATCCTCAAGATGGATCACATCCTCAATCAAGAAGTTAGTGAAACTATCAAAATACTCATGTGGGAATAATTACCAATAATTGAAAAGAATAAATTCACAAGAATGATGACACAAACAAGTCACATAAGTCTTGAAAGTACTTAACTTTAATATGGATTGTAGGAGGCTCTCAACTCCCTCTGAGTGCTAACTCTTCATATAATGCTTCCACATCATGAAGATCTTTAAGAAATATCACCTTTCTTTATCCAAGACATTAGAAAAAGAAGTATTCAGTTATTCGTGTAGGAGGAATAAACAATAATTCAAAAATAACAAATCTAAACAAGAGTAGTGTCATAACATAAGCCTCGAAAATACTTGATCTTTAATGAGGTTTGAAGGAAGTTGTTAGTTCCCTCCGGATCCAACCTTCATGAGTCACCATTGTCCATCAATCATATGCCATCGGTGGAAGAAATGCATCTTCTTGAACACCACTTGTATCTTTTATCTTCTTTCATCGGAAGTCAATACCAACCATCAATGTCATTGAAATTGCAACATACCCTTCTCCTAGGGTTTCTCTATCATGGGCTTTTCATTGATCATGTCAAATCAAGAAGTTTCACTCTAGGGTTTCCCTACATTTGAGTAACTGAATGGCATATCATTTCAAGAATAGTTTTGAATCATATTAGGGTTTCAATGCTATAAAACCCAGGCCATATCCAAGACCACTTCAAGGATTTCACCCAAACCCTAACCTTCTCTTGTTAGAAAAAATTTCCCTATTCTTTTAGGTCTATACCATCTTCATCTGGTATCATCATCAGTTACTAACAAGGGGTGATCTCAATGACTTTTCTTCAGCATAGCTCTAATTCCATCTTAAATTTTGGGCTTGATTGTTCTCTGTTATAGATAATTGCAATTAAAAACCTTTTTTTCAACATTTTCATATAACATACACCCCATAACTTCATTTCATCTTTAGTAAATATGTAGAGAGAATAATAAAATCAACAATGCAACGGAACAATAAAGGAACATAAGAAGAAAAGTATGCACAAGAAAGACACCAAGATTTAGGTCAGAGACCAAGGAAAAACCCCACAAGGGGGAAAACCCGACCAAATTCTTCTTCTATCAAATATTCATCAATTATTCAGTTGAGATGCAAAGTACATCAAACAAATTAGGTTACCTAAGACCAACCAGGGATCATACATGATCCTAATATGTCATACTACTTCAAGCCAAGTATATCACTATCACATGAGTTTCCATACATCCCTGTAATTGTTTCACTGATAAGGTCACTTTCTACTATATCAAGGGTATTGTCACTAACATTGTCATTTATCATTGTTATCATAGTCACAACCAGGGTTGGAATTTGGATTCTCTATTACCTGTCAAATAATTGTTTTTTGACGTTTTGGCTTTTTATATTGGCCGTCAAGGAACGCTATGTCTAAAATTTTGCTCTTCAATCAAAATGTTTTGATAATAAATCGACCCTTCATCAATAAAGGTTTAGTTAAAAAAATACTTTTCAATCACACCACTGTGTTAATTTTTTCTCACATATTTATAATAAGAAAAAAACAACGTGACCATGACTAAATGATTTGTTGAATCATAAAGGTTGTTTTACTCATGGATGGGATCCATAACTCCCAAACCATCGAGATTCAGTGCTTCTCCCAAACACATATACAAAAATTATGAATAAATCTAGAAATCTATTTTACTCACACCCAACTCATTGTTATTGCAATCAATCTACTCCTATTTTAATTTCTCAATTTGGATTTCTATTAGATAATTTAAATGTTACAATTTCAGTAAAAACAAATAGATTTTTTTCACCAAATAAACAAAAAACTTCAAAAAAAAAATTCCATCTTAAAAACTTTGGAGTTGACCAAAAACTATCCTCCACAATGCCCATCCTCTCTACCATCATAATATCACGAAATCTAGATAAAGTTCAATTTTAATAAACCCAATAA
>APFE031753070.1:43562-64315 GCA_000404065.3 Pinus taeda
ATGAAATTAATTTATTTCAATAAAAACAAATATTAGAGAATTCCAAATATTACTGCACTTCTTTATAAGACTGTTGTTTGAGAGGGTAGTAATGAAGTTTTTACAAAAAAGTGAACAGTAAAAAATACGTTTTAGAACTTTGAAAGCCCATCACAAAAAACGGCTTTTTAAAATTTTTAAACGTGAAATACGGTCAAAATGCCTTGTGACGGGCATTTTGCCCGTCAAATTCCAACCCTGGTCACAACCATCTTATTGCTATCAAAGACACTTAAATGCCACTGCTTTCAAGGTTACTACCATGTAACGAGGTCACTTCCATATCAAGGTTATTGTTATTTCTACAATGTCTAGATCACTTTCATGAGAAGGTGGGCCATCGTCTTAGATAAAGATCACCATCATTGTAATACTCCTTCATATAGTACCTTGGTGACAACCATATTGTCATGAACATTGTCATGGACACATTCACAACCAAGGTTCTTGTCCTTCATTGTTGTTACTATCGTTGATGTGAGTGTAAACACTATAGTCATAAAACATTGTTAAAATATCAAATAAATATCATAACCATTTGTTACTATTCATTCATTACCATAACACTGTGAGCCTAGGGTTATTTAGAATGATATGTGTGAACCAATCCACTGTAATGTGATGCCATGTGTGACACTGTAGCGAGCTATCAAACCACTGTAACAATGCAGAACATTGTAGTAAGCATAAAAATGGATGTGATATCATTGATGATTATGTCTCCACTAATTATAGTTATAGTGTTAATTACGATTCCTCTAAGGCCTTCCACAGATAATATGAATGCCAATCTGCAATCTGACGAAGCCACATTCATGAACCACAAAATGGCGATCTTAGAATTACGTCAACAAAGACTGTGAACCTCATAAATTAATGTGATACCATAGAGTTGATCAACTGTGGTGTATGCGGTCCACCATAGTGAAAGTGAGCCACAAAATATGAGCCAAACAACGAGTGTGTGTCACTCAATTATACGTGCTACTGAGATAGTCAACGAACCAGATATACTATGCGTGCCACTATGTATAAAGAGAAACCACGTGTCGTTGTAAATCACATTATGTACGCGCAGAAAGATCACATTATGTATGCCCAGCGAAATCACATTGTGTATGCCCAGTGAGACATCATTATGTGATCTATTACTGAAGACAAGCTAGATATACGAATTTTATGAGCCACAGAGTTTGTCGTCCATTGCGAGAGTCATTCCAGAATTATCATAGGTATGCAAGGTCAGACTATAACCTCAAAAACCATTTAATTATTGCCACACGATGAATGCCAAATAATGGAGAGATGTGACAATTTATAGTTGTATATATACGTGAAAAAGGTGCATCTTTAATGGAGATTCGACCTGACCTGCAGGGGCTGACTTCCCTTCTTGGAGTGAAAGACAAATTCAAAATTCCCTTTTAATATAAAATATCTCTTTTCATTTTTCCAATAATTTCTTTATCAAATGTTCATATTAATAAAAATATTCTCTCTTCGAATTGAATAGCTTTTGACCAATGTAAATCCTCATCCTCTTATGGGGAACAAGGGTTTTTATGGAAAATTGAGCCCATAACTGCCCCACTTTTCAACACCATTGTAAATACATTTTATGTTTTATGTTGATATACTTGGTCTTGTATTTTTTTTATGACTTTTGCCATGGTGTTTGTACTTGTATATGGATTTGCTTGATATTATTAATAAATTTTTTTACCAACATAACATTCTCTATGAGATTCTATTTCACTTTTTTTTGTTTTCTATACGAAATATTTAAAGATGAAGGTGGAAATTAACCAAAACTAGTGCCAAATAGGGACTTATCAGTGGAAGTGTGGAATTATTTGTTATAAAAGTGTTGTATATATTCCATATTTTCATACAAAATCTTCAATGCTCTTGATTGTAACCCCTCAAAAGTTGCACTGGATTCCTGTTGTCTATTTTTATTTTCCCATTTGTATATGGATGGTATGTTGTAAACCTCTTCAACTTTGTGCCCCTGTTCTCCCACAATGTAGTTTAAAATGCATTGAGAAATCTAGTGTCCCTATTTGAAATGATGCTCCTTGGAATCCCGAAGTGCACCCAAACCTGTTGAAAGAGTAAGTTTTTTTCTTCATGCCCATTGATGGTCATTTTACATGACATGAGAATGTATATATAGATGAACTTGTCAACCATCATGAACAGGTAGTCATCACCCTTCCTAGTTGTTGGTAAACCTCCCACAAATCCCATGGTAATGCTTTCCCAAGGACAAATGGTATAGACCTTATTTCCTATTACTTTCCTTGTTGGTACAACAAAGTATACATCCTCTTACGAACCTAGCTCAATATTCTTGCATTTTGGGCCAATACATATCTCTACAAATTTGCAACTGTCTTCCCAACACCAAAATTCCCTACAACATTGGAGGTGTGAGCCTCATTGATTAGTTGCAGTCGCTCACCTTTAGGAATGTATAGACTAAAGGGTATCTCATTTTTGAGATGATCGTCAATTGTGCTATCTCCATTGTCTGCATGACTCTAGCCGTGTAACTATCAATGCACTTGTTGAAGTCTTGTCTTCTATTTATTTCTATTTATATGCATCATGGATGAAAGGCTCCACATGCATCAAAGTTCCCGAAGACGTGATTTTTGATGTGGGTTTTCTTGAAAACATGTTAGCCAACTTGTTTGTGTTACCATTTTTGTATATGAAATCCCCATCCACCTGTAATATATAGGCTATTGTAACTTACGCTAGCCTTGTAGATATTTTAGTGACTATTGATATGTGTAGATGATCCCATCAAATAGTGTTTCCACTTTTTGATAGCTTGTGTCAGGTCATTGAGCTCCTTGTCATATGTAGGGTAGTTGAGAACCACCACATGAAATACTTTAGAATGGTAGCATACAAGCCTTCCTCACTACATTAATACTACTCCCATAACATACCCACCTGAATCTACCTCCACTTTCAAGGGCTACTACAAGTTTGGTAATGAAAGAATTGTTGCTTGACTGATGTTCTTCTTCATATCCTTAAAGGTGTTATGTTAACCCTTCCCCCACTAGAAACTCTTGCCACTCATTTTCATGGGGTGAATTGGTGTGGCTACTACTAAAATTGAGGCTATGAATACCCTTAGGTATTGTGCTACCCCAACAAAACTTATGACCTTAGAAACATTGGTAGGCAGAGGCCACCTCATGATGGCCTCCATCTTGGCATGGTCTATCTTGATCTCCTCTCCACCAATCATGTAGTCTAAGTACACCAAAGACTATTGTGCAAAATCACACTTCTTGAGAATTTCCAACAATCGATGCTTCTTCAATGTCTATATCACCTACATCAAATGTAAAACATGTTCCTCCCAAGTAATGCCTTATACCAATATATCACCTAAATAAATAATAACAAATGGGTCTAGATAACGATGCAGTATGTTATTCATTAATCTTGTGAATATTGTTGATTCATTGCATAAAACTGAGATGGTATGACTAACTAATCATACAATCCTTCTCTAATTTGGAAGGTGGTCTTCTAGGTATCTTCTTTTTTGACTTGAACCTAGTGTTTCCCTAATTTTAAATCTAGATTGGTGAAGTATTCTTCTTTTTGTAATTGGTCCAATAGGTTAGCAATCCTGGATAAAGGTTACCTGCTTTTGAGCATAATTTTTCTTAGCACTCTGTAATCAAAGTGCATATTTCAAGTCTCGTGCTTCTTAGGCACAATTATGATTGGTGACCCACATAGTATGGTACTTGGTCAAATAACACCCTACTCCAATAGCTACTACAATTGCCTCTTCACCTTGTTTGCTTCTAGAATAGACTACCTGTATAACCCGAATTTTGATAATTGAGAGTCTGGCAACAATTGGATCTTGTGCTCCTCTTCCCTCATGGTTGGTAGCCCTTTAGGCTCCTATAATACTCCCTGATATTCATGTAGAAACTCTTCTAGTTGTTGTATTTGTTCCTTAGTGCACCCCTCTAAGGACGCCTTTGCTCTCAATGGCTCTTCTATGGATTGAATTTCTCTTAAAAATAGTAAAACATAGTTCTTTCTAGAACTAATCAATGTTTTAGTTTGGTTGGCACTTGCCAACAGAATTTTAGATTTTCCCCATTGTGCATTATGATGAAGGTTTTTTCATCCTTTATGAGGCCATATACTTGTATTTTCACATGAATATTGCATCGTGCATGTACCTATAAGGACTCCCAAACATAATTTCACATACATCAAGTGGAACTTCATTCAGTTCTACTTCATTAATAAAATCAACACTGATAGAAAATTTTACTTTACATTGTTTTTTTATCTTAATTCCTGCATCCTTATTTACCCATCCCCATGGATATGAACTAGGATGATCTCGAACCTCCAATCCCATTTTGTTGACCATCTTTGCTGCAAAAAGATTCACATGTGATCCTGAGTCGAAAAGAGCATCATTTTTTATATTTTGAGATGTATCTTTATATGGAAGAGTTTTTTCATCTCCTTCTCTTCATATTGTTGAAGGCTACTTGGGTTCACCCCTTTCTACATTGATGTGCAAACAATATTCGCATCCATGTTCAATTTTCTTTCCACCTAATTTCACGAATATGTGGCTATGAAATTATTCTTCTTCTTGTCCTTGTTCTAATTCTTTGGGTTGAGTTCTAGATGCAATTTTGAGCACTTCTCCTCTATGAGACCATCAATGTTGCAATGATTTCAATGGTTGCTAGGATATTTACACTAGTGTTTTTTTGTTGTTTTATTGTCCTTCCTCCCTTCCCATTTCCTCTTCCCTTCTTTGGAAGCTTCCTAATATTCCTTCTACTTTGAACCACTTAATTTCCCTTTCTTATGGCATTTGTTTTCTAGGCACACAAGCATGATCCATTACAGCATCACTTTCTTTCATATATGGATGCATAGACCCTCTAGATGTTTGAAGAGTATGTTTAGGTTCTTGGGAGAGATACTCAATATTATTTCCATTTTCTTGACTTTTGTGGTGTACTCATGTACACTCTACCACTATCTCTACTTGAAGTAATGCCACCTGATCCATTGGCCTTATACACACCTAATAAGGTAAGATTTAGATTTTACGAGATTTTTAAAATCCTCCCACTTAGTTACTAGAGGATTTCCCTCCAACCTGAGGGTTTCTTTGTGTTTTTCCCACCAAATCAATGCATGGCCTTCTAATTTCAAACGAGAAATGGAATTTTCATTTCTTCATATATGTAGTGAACGCTAAAGTAAGCCTCTAATGATTGCAACAAGTGATCTCACCTTAATACAACTTGATGTATGCCTTTGCTTTCATCTTGAAGGGAAACTATGAACGGTTCATGGTGCTCAAACTTGACTACTTTTTTTAGGTTACGTGGAATCCTTCATTGGTTCTTCTTGAGCCCCCTTATTCCCCTTCGATCTGACCTCTATGTTGGAATATACATCTTCTCTAGACGAACCAAGCTTATTGGTTAGGGCCACCATGAGGAGGCTCATATTTTGTTTTATATCTTCTACCTATATTTCTAGCCATGGAAACCTCTTCTTTACCAAATATCTAGGGTTATATAAACTAATTCATTGGCCATGGCTAGGGTTTTATGAATTTATGCTTAAATTGTTCTAATTGCCTACAATATCCCGCAAAATACCTGAAGGAACCTACTCTGGTACCATTATCATATGTAAATTTTTGTGGGTATTCCATTGCCATAGTTCATCACAACAAATATGATACAAATGGACTAAAATATGACATATATACTACGAGGGTCAAATTTCCTTAGATTTATGGATTATTAATTACTATTTTTTCTCTTATCCATTTAATAAATAAATGTGAAAAATAGAGAGAAATGAATACAAACATGCACTAATCACAATGAACACCAAGATATGATCTATGAAACCCTTTCTAGAGAGAACCCACATGGAAGGTGAGGATGTGTTGCTCTTTTTTTTCCTAAATGGAAATGATGCAAATACAATGAGTAGGAACTCTCTAGGATTTATCTAATACATATGGCCCATGGGCTAATTCAAAGCACAAATCCTCTTTATTTTAGTCTCTCTCTATCCACTCCTAGCTATTGTACTCTACTATGGAATAAAATGCATTTGAATAGAATGGAACCCCATTTCGTCCTACTGGCCCAGTTATAACACGATCCAATAGAAAACTAGGGGTTAAATTTGACTCATTCAACCTTCAACATGAGTTAAAACATGACTACTCTAGCCCATTTTTCATGATTAACAAAGGATGGCATCCTCATTAATCATGATAAGTCAACTTTTGAGAGGCATGATGTTTGCATTTGAACTTTGATTAATGCCTTTCTTAGACCATTGGAATGGTATTTTTGTGTAGAATAGCGTCATGGGGTGTTGTACTTTGGTGCTAAAGTTTTACCCCCAAAAAATGTAGTTTAAAGCCTTAGACTAGCCCTAAACGTTTCAGACCCTAATTCTCCAAACTGTGTCCCGTCACTAAAACTTCTCTTGAAATCATATTTCTCTGATTTTTTACCTTGAAAGCATTGAGGTGTATGACAAATAATGTAATGATTCAATCTAGATCATAACCTTAATCCACTAGAAATGGATCGTCGATTGACAGTATGGTTCTACTCATATAGAGGGTGTTACAAAGTCATCAACTACAAAGGAGTTTTGATATCCTAGACGAGAAAAAAAACTAATGAATTCATTTGAGAAGATATTGGTAATATCACTGACTTGAGGACTGAAATTCATAACCAACAGGCTTATGTTTCACTCATAACATGTGTGTTGGAGATACAATCCTCGCTCATGCATATGCACATAATCAACCAAAATGTGAAATCATAATAATTATGGAATATAATTCATTAATGAAGAATGATACATAGGATTTAGCTTCATGTCACAAAGATATAGATGGTGTAAAATGTAGGTGGGTCTACAAGACCAAATTAGTATCAAATGGATCTATTCATATACAAGGCTCATCTTGGGGAAAAAATTATGAGCAGGAAGGAATTGACTACATAAAATGTTGATTTTTAGGGATCTTCTAATATAATAATCATTTCTAATGATATTCATTTAAAATTTACTTGCATTCACATTAATCATTAAGCAATTACACACAAGATCATCAATAATAGAACAAGAATGAAAATAGGATCACAAAGAGACAACTACACAAGACACAAAGAACTTTACCCTGGGAAAATCCACATGGTAGAAGAACCCAACAAACTTTTCCTTAGAGAAATTGATTTGTTCAACAAGAGATACATCTAAGTCAAGCCCTATGTCAAACTAACCATTAACATACTTCTAGTCAAACCAAGTCTATTAGCCTTTTAATCAAGTCATTCTTTTGTCCAAAGAATGCGACTTGTTATGTTCTTTCACAGATATTTTGTCTTGTAATCATCACAAAGATTCAATCTTGTAGGATCACAGAGATTCAATCTTGTAGCATCACAAAGATTTAGATTTGTAGCCATCACGGAAATTTGGTCCTGTAGTAACTTTAGAAATTTAGATTATGTTTCCATCATGCCATAAACTTGTCATACTTAAGCCTTAGATATTGACTTTTCTATCTGCCTCAGACTCGTCTTTCTTTCTTCCTCATAAGTTCTGAACTTGCTTTTGAACAAAAGATTTGAATTGGTGCTCTTGGAGGAGGTGGAGTGCCTTATATATACCTTTCTTCCTGGATGAATGGGTGTGACTTTTGACTAAACCAACTTGAATTGTTGGAGAGTCGAATTGATCATGTGGAGGCCGACTTTGCTTTCTTGGAGCCAAAATATTCAAATTTCAAAATTAAAAATTCTTCTCTTTTGACAAGGACATGAATAACATGTCCAATATATTTTTATTTTTGACACAAGCATGAAGGACATGCTTTACAAATGCATCAAGGGCTAAAATATAAATTACGAATACTGACCATAGCTACAAAAATTCAACACAAAGATCTTTATCTGGTGGCAAAAATCTATGTATTATACTATCACTTGTGGCTAGTTTTCATTAGAATGTATATCAAATGGACATAAAAAGTTCCTTCTTGGATAGAGATTTGAATGAAGAGATTTGACTAGATAAAACACCAGGTTTTTTGCATGATGAGATGTTTGTCTTTGCTAGACACCTAATCCTCAATGATTGTTGAATAAATTGTATATATGTAAATACAAGAAAATGAACAATTAGAATAGGAATAAAACATAGACTCAATGTCACACCTTCATGTTATATAATTATGTTCACATTAATGCAAATCATCAATTTCGACAGTTATTTTCCTTGGCTTGAG
The DNA here is from genome assembly GCA_000404065.3 of Pinus taeda. Lineage (NCBI taxonomy): Eukaryota > Viridiplantae > Streptophyta > Pinopsida > Pinales > Pinaceae > Pinus > Pinus taeda. Next base: position 51,958 of record APFE031753070.1, read on the forward strand.
GGAATCATAGCCAAGTTTAGACACTACTACTTGGTGTAAATCCTACGCCTATCCCTCTTCCCATCAATTCTACCATCTCTACCCTTTCAACAATATTCCTTACGATCTTTTCCCTTGCAAAAACATTATTGGCCTCTCTTCCCTAGAAAGAATGCACCTCTGCCATCTTGCGTTATTCCCTCAGCAAGGCCTACCACCACACTTGTCTCTGACATCATCAGTCTGGTCCTTGAATGGCATAGTATGAAATGAAATGAAATGATATTTTAAGGTCCATGAGACTAAAAATAGTATATGAGACCATTAGTTCCATGTTTTTCGCTCTTTGCAATTCAGTCCTTTTCCGATTCAAATCGATGATGAGCTGACCCAACCTTCCAACAATCCCCTCGCTAAAAAGACAATGCTAAGAAACTAATGCTAACATGTTCTCATAACTTTCTCTGATGTCTTTGAATGCATCACATGCCAAAATGAAATTTTTTCCTGATTCCACAACCCCAGACGTGCAAAATATACACACTCGTTCTTCCCAAGCTTCTTTAGGCCTTTTCCACCGTCTTGTTTCACACCAAAGTTGATGTGAGTTGGTCCTTAATTGAGCAATAATAACCCTTTCCCTCCACGAAATGCTAGCTCCAATGAACTCTTTTTGTTGTAAATCACATGTAGGGTTGAATTCCTCAATGTAATATTTCTTCTTTCTACCCAACTCTTTTCCCCATGCCTTTTTACGAAACTTCTTCATAACAAAATTCTTTAGCTCTTTGCTATTTGTGGGACAGGAATTGAGGTAGATATTCCATTTTTGCATCCATGTGTATTTTTGTTTCATCCATGTTTTCTTTCTTTCACTCATGCCTTCATTAAAGATAACATTTGGCCATCTACATACTCTCATTTTTTCAATTCTTTTTAGGTATCTTATGAGCTGCACCACAGTAATTGCTTCAATGGAAGTTTCTCCTATTTCACTCAACATTATCTCATAAGGTATCAAACTTTTTATTTTGAACTTGCTCATGATCAAGCGTTTTTGTATTTTCTCAATTTGTTTCCATTTTGAGACGGGAGTGTTTCTAGCCCACAATTCACACCCATGTAGCATCACTGGACAAAATAAGAGTCCAAAAAGCACTTTAATAATTTTCCAATCCCATAACGTTGCCTCTCTACATTTGTTTTGAAGAGCATATAATGCTTTCCACCCTCCTAAAATTCTATTCTTTCTACAGTCCTCCCAATTGAGTTTGTTGTTGAAATCAATCCCAAGGTACTTGTACTCATTTACTTCTTCAAGAATGTTGTCTTCAAAGAAGAAAGTATGTTGGCTCTGCTTCCTTTTATTAGAAAAAATCATTATTTTTGTCTTGCTAGTATTGACTTGCATCCCCACTTCTCTACAAAAATTCTCAAGGGCATATAAGTGCATTTTCAATCCATGGGCTGATTTAGAAATCAATACAATATCATCATCATATAAAAGAATCTTTATCACAAACTCCCCCAACCAAACACCATCTCCACCTTGCAAATTTATCCACTCTTCCAATTTATCAATATATAGACCAAAAAGAGTGGGGGATAGAGTGCAACCTTGCTTGACTCCATTGTCACTTCTAAAGCTTTCTGAAATACCTGGTGAGGTTCTAATTTTGGCTTTCACTTCTTCATAAATTCTATGGACATCATCTCTATAATGCATAAGAATTTCAAGTTCTTCCATTCTACACCACAACTTATCCCTATGGACTGTGTCAAATGCTTTTTTGAAGTCAACAAAGCATCAAAATACTTCTTCTTTGTCCTCCCAAACATTTTCATCAATGTGTCTCAATGTGATGCCATGATCCACTATAGAATGTTTCGGCCTAGAACCTTCTTTTCCTCTTGCCCTCTTTTCTTTTACTTCTTCCCACTTGCTAATTTTGTCTTCCTCCATGCTACCGAAAATCTTTGCAAACAAAGGATTGATCATAGTTGTTCTATAGTGGATGGATTATTAATGTCTCCACTTTTAAAAAGGGGTATTTCTAGGCTAGTTGTCCAGTCTCTTTGGAACCCTTGTTGAATGATGTTGTGGAATATTTTCATGATGTGCAGTGCAAGAGCATTCATTCCCCATTTTAGATACTCTGCTTGAATTTCAACCAAGTCCTTTGACTTTCCTGTCTTCAGCCTCTTAATTCCATTCTCCACCTCTAGTAATGTGAATAGCTTTGAATTTGTGTTGATCCTGGGGGGCTCTGCCTCAAATTCTTTCTCATAGAGTTTCCTTGCATATTCAAAGCATTGATTGGCTGTAATATTATTTTCAATTTACTTCTTCCTTGGTTGCAGTTCCTGCCAGAAAATCTTTGGATTATTCTTGCTTAAATATATTAACTCTTCTCTCCTTGTTTGCATGAACTCATATTTTTTCCTTTTTAGTATCTTCTTATATAACTTTACATTCATCTTCTCTTTTCCTGCCTTTTTCAAGGTTTTCATTGCCATTTTGCATTCCTCATCAAACCAAGCATTTACAGGAAAGAAATTTGATTCTAATTTCCTATTTTTTGCTCTTTTGCACTTCTCAAGTGCACTTTGAATTATACTTGTTAACTCATGGTTGTTGAAGCATTTGAAACCATTTTTCTCCTTCTGAATTAATCTCTCTAACATTGTCTTGAAGATAGTACCATTTTCTTGTGTTAGAAGAATTTTGCCCCTTGATAGTGATTGTCGAGAGCATTGGGTTTTCCTGCTATGCTGCCTTTCTTCTAACCATGATAACCTTATAAAAATTGGGTTATGGTATGGTTTTAAGTCCCAAATATGCTCTCTAATACTAACTTCATCTATCTTTTCTATTAAGCTTTTTGAACACATCACATAGTCAACGACACTCGCCCCATTGTATGTGTTGCAAGTGAAGTTCCCAAACCTTTTCCATCTATCTAGACCATTGGAAATAATTAAGTTGAAAGCCCCACACAATGTAAGAAACTCACCTCCAAAATTATTGCTAACTTTGTCATCTTTTGAACACCTCACCCATTGGGGATTCTCCTCTTCAGTGAGCCAAATAGGATTGTTATCCTCTTTGCAACAAAGGATGCTAGCTTGATTATTTGTTGTTCTAGCATTGAAATCACCCACTAAAAGAACTTCTCCCTGCTAAGAGTACATGACAATATCTTGTTTTAAAGCTGCATATGGATCCTTGTTGTCAAGCCCCTTAATTTTGTAAGTTTATGAGACTTGAGGGGAGAAATATCATGCTGCAATTCTTATGTGATTCTCATTCTCTAATATTTTCAACCATAAATATTGTTTATTTGCATCTTCTTAATTAACTGAATGTGACGATCTTCTTTTCTTTCACTAAAACTAGTATGCCCCCATACCCTTTGCCATTTTCTACTACCTTGTTCCAAACTGCCAACTTCAAATAACTGTCAAACACAGGAGTTTTGCAACTATCATGCTCATGAGTTTCCGTGATACAAATTATGTCTCTACCTTCCGCAATAGGCCCTAACCTAGGTCCCCTCCTCCAAGGATAACCTCCACAATTCCAACAAACTAAACTTAGGTAGACTTGGGTAGGATTTGACTGCTGCGCAGTTTGACACATAAGACTCGATTTTGAGTCTTCACCCCTTATTGTCCATGCTGCTCTTGTTGTTTTTGTCTATGTTATTGGATTCTATGTTTTTTTTTTATTGTCATCTTGTTGCCCTGATTTTCCTGGAGACCCAAACACTACAATAACGGATTTTACGTTGTACAACCATGCCCTTTTCCCTTCATTTCTTACTGTTCTAATTTTCTCCACTTCATCCCTTCTCTCCTCTTATTGTTTTTTGGTTAGATCTTCATCGAGGAAGAAGTATGAGCCTTACAAGAGTTTCTTTTTGCTCAAAAGCTGTCATTTTTCTTGTACGCTTGCCATGGTGACTTTTATGGGTCGAGGCCTCTCTTCACATATCCTCCCAACCCTTCTTGCTTGGAAAATTTGCTCTTTCCAATGTAGTTTCTCTTTCAGAAAGTCTCTTGTCAAATTGAGAGTACTTTCATTCTTCCCATAATCTCTTATTCCCCTGATAATAAAGTTTGTTTTCATGTCCTGTCTTTCTTTTTGTTCTATTTCATGTGCTCTGCAATTACTTGCATCGTCTTCTTCCTCTATCCTTATGTAACCATTAGCGTCTTCAGCTCTAGCTTTGATTTCTTTTGGACTATCTTTCCCACTGTTCATTTTGCCTTCTCTTTGGAAATGTTTGTTTATTGAGATGCCTGTGTATCTACCTGATTTTGTTTAGAAATGATCACATCTCTGTTTGTTGTTATTACTTCTTTCATGTTTTGCCATTCTTGTTTTCGTGTCTCTCGATCCTCTTATAACATTGTTACATGTTCTTCTAAAATTCTATTACCTTCCATTAGACATTGGTTTGCAACTATGATCTCTAAAATTTTGTGATCCCTTTCCTATTCTTTGGCTTCCAAAATCTTCAGATTTGTCCTGACCTTCATCAGTTCTTGGACACATAGATCTGATGACCAAGTAAGAGGTGCATACGTTGGACTGTAAATGATTGATTCTTCTTTATTTTTGTTTCTCTTATTTATTTTCTATTTCTTTTTCTTGATCTTGATCGATTTTATTCTCATTTGTCCTCATTTAAGGCAAGCAATCCTATGCCTTAAAATTCCCTCATATTGCTTTGTGTTTACCCAAATCCACCTTCTTGTTTTTTCTGTTGAAGCAATTTTGACTGGACCCAAATGATTTGTTTCCACAAAATCTGAAATTTCCTTACTCTTTACGCCTTGGCTCTTCTAAGCATTTTCCATGTTCTGAATGTCTACCTATTTAGAAGTTAATTGCCTCACTGCTTGTGCTCATGCTACCTCTACTTCTGTGCTCACGAAAGCCTATTCATGCTGCATGTCCACGCTGCTTGTCCATTGTGCTCACAAAACCCTGTCCTCTGTTTTCCCGTTTATTCATGCTGCATGTTACTTGTTCATGTTGCTTGCCTGTTCACGCCTACCTGAGATGTTCCTGTCTGCCTGAGATGTTGTTGCATGTTCACGCCTGCAACACTCATGTGTAATGCCACACTCATTCTTGGTGTTTCATATGCTTCCCGCGTGCCCATTTCCTCCATTTGCTCTCTTTGTTTTCCCTCCACTCTAACAGTCAATCTAGTGTGCCGCTTGACATTATCTCTGATAGGAACACCCAAAATCAATGTGAAATCTCATGGTCTCCCCCAATATGGGGAAGCTTCTATTAGTGATAGTAATGCAAATACAGTGATAATACACTAGTTTGAATGTGATTCCACTAAAACCTAATTCCATTTCCTTTGCTACCAATTTTTCCTTGGTGGTTTGGAGTGAGTAGCCATTGTTGCATTTATTTCGAGTCTACCCTTTCTTTTCCTACAAAGACAATGCTGACATTATTTCTCCGGACTATGCACTCTCTCACCCCGGTCCCTAATGCCAAAGTTCGTGGATGGAAAACATTGGGCTCTTGTATACCAACCTCTTCGATGAACAACTTGATGCGGTGTTTTTTACGATGTTATTTCCTAGCTACAAGAAAATAAACATTGTCGTGATTGTGATAGGTTGGCCATCTAAGTGCGACAAGGATGAAATTAGTGTTGGCCTTGACAATATTGTGGCCTGATTCAGTGGCACATTTATTGTGCAGTAAATCTCATGAGATATCCAGTGGCAAAATCAGTTGGAATATTTGCAAATCATTCGGAGGCTCAGACAACACCACCCCCTAGTCTTATCTGCTCATATTTCTCCAAAGCCATTTGATGTTGGTGTTAAGAACAAGATACTAAATTTTTCCCAAAGAGTAAAATTAAGTCTAGTTTTTTTTAAATATCAATAGAATTTTTATTTAAATTTTTTATTGAAAGCTTATGTTAAGCGAGCTAATGGGGGGAGCTTGGAGTTATTCAATGGGATAGGACAAAGGGAGAGTAGAGTGTTGAGAACAATTCAAGTGGAGAATTTTGTTAGAAATTATTACTAGTGCATTTTGCACAAGATTTTTATTGAAGATTCATTCCATCATCTTCATTGTTGGCATTGGGCTATATGGCATGGAGAATTACAAAGAATGGTTCAAAAAAGTCAAATACACTCTCATCTTTAGTGACTTATGCACTTGTGAAGGAGAAGGTGATGATGTACCTATCAAGCTCACATTAGACAAAGAACTAGCCACTTCGGAGGACAAGGACAACAAAGCCTAAGCCCTAATTGTTGCTTCTGTAAGTGAATAGATGAGTCAACATATTTTTCCAATTACACATCCTTATAATGTGTTGAAGAAGCTAAAATATTGATATGACTCACACTCAGAATTGGAAGTTGTTAAGTTGATGATTAAGCTCTTCAACCTTGAGTTGAAGGACAAAGACCCCTTAGCACTAGCCTCAAATATTAGAGCCATCATGCATGATTTATATGCCACTGGAGCTCACATGGATATTCTTCTTACTGACTTTGTCAAATCTATCTATCTCAAATACTCACACTATCTTGAATCCCTACAAGCTAGTATGCAACTCAAAGATGTTACTTTTGACTCTATTGTGGAGAAGTTTGTAGAATGGGAGAAATATTTTGGGAAGAGGAAGACAACATCTCTGTCACTAGAAAAATCATTGTTCCTTAGAGAAAAAGAAAAACCAATCAAATATTTCACCTAAAGGAATAGGCAATAAAAGAGGATGTAAAAGGAAGAATCATATAGGTAGGGGGTAAATATTATCAAAGAGAAATATCTAATCTTCGTCACATTTTTTCTTATAGAGATCAACATGATGCATTCACATGTAGAATCCCCTGGGAAAGAATCAAGCAAGAACACAAAAAATAAAAAGGTAAAGCATTGGATCCAACAAAAGGGAAAATACTTTAATCTTATCATTACATTTTTTCCCATTGCAATATTGGAGTAATTGAAGATTTGTTTCATACTTCATTTGCTACTTGGAAAGACATATGACTGCTTGATGCAAGTGAAACCTTCCATATGACCTTTCAGAAATACTTCTTTAAAGACCTTAGAGATAATTTACATGAAGCAGTGTACTTTCAAACTAGTAAGACTCAACCCATCTCGATTTGGCACCATCAGGATTAATTGTCTAGACTAACTGACTTTCTTATGCATTATGTACTTTACCTTCTGGAATTGCGAAGAAACCTATTGTCCCTTGTTTACATTCACCCTCATGGACACTCCATTCATATGTTTGATAGAAAATTAGAGATAAGACAAGCATTCGATAGCACAATTTTCATGCCTGAAATAAAGGGGGAAAGATTGTTGAAGTTGCAAAGAACATCTTCTTGTGCACAAAACTCTGCATGTAGTTCTCAATACAATGAAGGTACATTTCCATCTAGACTTCTATTGGATGTAATATTTAGACATCTTAATTATGTCAAAACTCTTTGTTTTTGGGAATGAATGGTGTTTTTGGTTTTCCAACTATTCCTAGGATACAAGGAAGAAGAATTATGAAATTGTTTTTTGATATGTTTTCTTAGGATACAAGCAATTATGAAAATCAATATTTGATATTATGAGTGATTTTGAATTTGTGTACTTCATTTTTCCCTTCAAATATTATAGATCAACTTAACCTTTGAAGGCACCTCTTCCTCCAACAAATTGTGTCTAAAATAAATCCTTATGACTCATTTGAGAGGCAATTAAATCATAATTCTCTATAGTTCGTATAACCTATCTGAGGCTCACTCCAATACAATTACGAATTATTTTGTCTATGGCTCAATTGATTATTTCATGAGGTTCGCATTTGTTGTGGGTTATATATGGCTTTTTTATGTTCCTAAGATTAGTGTTATTTGTGGCTCATATTAATACTATTAGGTTTTGATACACATTTTACATGATTTGAATATTCTATAGACTCGCTACCGTTATAGCTGCATGGACATGCTATGGTTCTTCGCTTATGATATGGATATATGAGACTAGCATATCTGAGAACATATTTTTTATAACAGTGAATTTGACAATGACCATGCTGGATTGACTGTGATATGGTAGTAGCTCTCTTGGAATTGTCTCATTCAGTTCACAAATGGAGTTGTGAACTAACTTGGATTGGCCCTAGAGAGGTGTGATGTAATGGTGTCTCTCACTTTGGATGTACTTTGTATCTCAGCTAAACAAATGATGAATATCTAATAAAAGAAGAAGAATTGAATTCTGGGTTTTCCCCCTTGTGGGGTTTTTCCCTGGCCTCTGACAAAATCATGGTGTCTCTATTTTGCATGTTTTTCTTTTGTTTTTCCTTTATGTTTTGCTAAATTGTTGATATTATTATTCATTCTACATAATTTCTAATGATGCTATGATGGTGTGGGGTGAACGCAATATGTAAATTATGAAAGTTTGTAAATGCAATTATCTAAAGCAAAGAACAATCGAGCCCTAAAAAAATTTACATGGTGTCAAAGCTGGGATGAAGAAAATTCATTGAGATCACCCCTTGCTGTCATTGATGATGGAAAATGAATATGGAAGAGGCCTAAAGGAATGTTAGGGTTTGGTATAAACCCTTGAAGTGGCCTTGGACATGGCCTGGGTTCTATGGCATTGAAATCCTAGTATGATTCATAATTATGATATGAACTGCAAGATGCCATTCATAGAATCCCTAGTATGACATGATTAGTGAGAAGACCCCAAAGAAACCCTAGGAGAAGGGTATGTTGCAGATGAAATGGTCATCATACACATTGATAGTTGAACTTGGTTGTCGATGAAATAAGAAAAGGGATATAGGTGGTGACTCATGGAGGTCAGATCTAGAGGGAGCTAACAACTTCCTTCAAACTTCATTATAGATAAGTATTTTCAAGGCTTTTGTTATCACAATGTTTTTTTTTAGATGTGTCACTTTTGGACTATTGTTTATTCCTCCTACATGAATAATTAAATACTTATTTTACTAACATATTGGATAAATAAAGTTGATCCTTCTTAGAGATCATCATGTGGAAGCATTATAGGTAGATTTAATATTCAGAGGGAGTTGAGAGGGTCCTAGAATCCATGTTAATGTTAAGTACTTTCTAAACTCATGCCATCTTTGTGTGTCACTATTCTTGTTAATTTATTCTTTTTAGCTATTGGTGATTCTTGCCACGTGAATATTCTATTTGTTTCACTAACTTCTTAGATGAGGATGTGATCCATTTTGAGGATCATCAAGATTCATAATGGTGCAAGAAAAGCACGCTCCTAGAGGAAGCTGATGCAAGAAACTTCTGAAAGAGTTGGTGTAGGATAATGCAAGAGCATAGTCTCACTTCTCCACCATGTACACTTTCATCGTGGTTATTCACTTTTTCTCTTGCCCTTGTTTTGGGATCATAGGTATATATGATGAATGTGAGGAATATGTCCTATATATCGAGATTGAGAAAGATGCAGAGCCATCTTATGACTTATGAAAGGACAAGAGCTCAAGATCTCAAAGGAAGGACAGATGTTTCATTGGTTGGTTGAAGAGACTTCCTATTTAGAGGGAGTATATGGAATGCAACATAAAAGTGATGTGTCCTTCATGCAAGGACCATTCTAGATGACCAATATGTAGAAGTGTTTGATGCTTCTACGATATGATTCATTATATGATAAGAAATATTCTCTCAAAGAAATAAGGTTATGATGAGATCCTAGCATCTGTTGAAAAACACATTATTATCATATATATGTGGAGTGATCTTCCTCTATGATTAAGAAAGGAGCATATTTTCAGTTATCTCAAGACCTCAAGTGGCATGAGTAGTAGACCCATGATTGCAAAATGAATAAAGATTCATATGGACTCTAGCAAGTCCCTTAGGCTCTGCATGCTTGAAATGATGTGACCTCTGATCTCTCTTCATGATTGAAAGCATGTCTTTGATATTTGATTTGATAAGCTAACAATTTATTTCTGACAGGATCAAGATTTAGTGCCAGAGGGAGTTGACCCTTGCACCCAAGACGATTCCACTTCTTGAGAGCATAAGTGTAACAAAAGGAAGATGTGGGCTTCCTTATCAAGGGAAGCATGTTGGCAGAGACTTAGCAAAACAGGTTTACACTAAAGCAGTTGAGAGAGACTCCTCTTCAAATACAATTTTAAAGGATTCACATGATGAGTTGACAGTTACATGAATTCTTGGTTTTCATTATGTTCTTTAAACCTTGGATATGTATCCTGGTATGTTGCATAAGCTAGTAATTTATGATATAAGACCCACTGCTAGATACTTCAGACTATATGGACATGTTGATTATATTGAGAACATATTAGTGCTATCTTAGTTCAACCATGATATGCTAGATGAGACAGGTGTTAGCACTTTGTAATTTCCTTAATTGTAGGAAGGAAACCCAGAGGTAACCACAAACCACTTGAAAGCTAAAATCTAACCCTTCCAGCTTCAGAGAGGGCTCTCTCTGTCTAAAAATCCAGTCACTTAGATTTTAGGCTAAGTATGGTGCTCAGAGGGATACATATTTTTAAAAGGATACTGGCGGGGGAGAAGACAGATCCACTGGGCAATATGGTCAAATAAGTTGATTATTTTCCAGTGATAGGACGAAGAGAAGGAGGGATCTTTAGCAAGGGCAAGATAGGAAGTATTTTTGCAATTTTTTAGTCAGATTCATCGTAGGATGGTGAGTAGAAGATAGGTGGAAATAACATATATAGAATCAAACAATAGGATGAATTCTAAATGCCATTCAAGTCAAAAACATAAATTGTTTAGCAAACTGAAACATAGAACTTTTAAAGTGAATTTTGAGATAAATGTTGTTCATATAAACAAGAAGACACATTTTAAAGCATGATTGATAACAAAAGATAACTTACAAAACAAATAAGTGCATCTCCAAAGCAAACTGACACAAGAATCCCTATAAAATTAGACCTCTATCTTTTCATTCACTTAAAAATATATCAAAAAAGTGCAGTACACGATATCTCTTCTTTTGAACCTGACCAACCCTTTGCTTCATCAAAATTACAAGATAAATAGAACAAAACAAATCAGTTCCCACCTCTAGGAACATAATTCCCTAATAGGATTTATGTTTCTACCTAATGTAGTGAAAATAGAATTGTTTTTCAAAAAACTAGAAATTGTTTGACCAGGCTTTCTAAAATAAATTTACATTAATTTTAAAGCCTAAATTGAGCTCCAAGGCCCTTAGCTGACTCATAATATTAACTAGTATCATAAAAAAAAATTGCATATCTTTTAGACATAAAATTCTCAGTCAAAGGACTGATTGTGTGAAAGCGCAGTGTCAGTGTTGCACAACCTCCTAGTTCAGCAAAAATGCAACATAAAAGTACAGCGACTGATATTTTTCAAATATCTCCTAAATGGAAAGCCAAATTGAGAATATATTTTGACAAAACGTCAATATCATTATAACTCTTCTCCACAAAAAATTAGGCTAAATTTGACTCAAGGTTCTCAAGAAAATCCTAAAATGGTTGTAGATGATGGTTGCTTGTTTCTTGAAAACCGTGAGGAATTTTGACCTGAAATTAAGTGGGTTTATTCATATCACCCACATTCATCTTCTCTAAAATTTTCATGGAAAATGGGTATAGATTTTAAGAGATATGGTGAAAGTGTAACGCATTCATTATGTTTCTCCAAAAGTGTAACGCTCCAAGTTTATACTACCTTCAGCCATCCTCTGAACTGCTGAAAGCACTAGGCTCTGTTGGAAATAATACTGAGAGGGGGGGTGAATCAGTATTATTAAGTCAAATATTCCTTTTTCAAAATCAAATGATATACGCTACTTCAGTTAATTAAACCCGCCTATATATGCAACTATGCAAAAGGAAACCCGCGTATACAAAGCAAACTTTTAATTTACTATATCTTTCTGATGATGATTTTTAATCTGTGTTTCAGAATAAAATAACCAGAAACAGTAAAACAGAGCAGAAAGACAATCACACAAAAGAACACAAGATATAAGTTGGAAACCCAATGTGGGTGAAAACCACCTGCTGCAAATCGTCTCTATCTTCTTTTAAATTAGAAACTTCTTTTACAATGTACTGGTGCAGTTCTTTACCAGTACGCAGGCTGCAACCTGCAGAGAGCTGCAACTCTCTATTGTTTTCCAGCTTCTCCTGGAAGGGAGCTACAACCCCCTTTAGCTCTTGCACTAACCAAGATACTAGTACGTAGGTGCTGGCTTACAGAAGGCTACAACCTTCTCTTTCTTCCAGGGACCACGTTTCATAAATTTTCAGACTGGATCCATGAACAT